>CM064572.1:2729564-2816895 GCA_032716605.1 Paralithodes platypus | reverse complement strand
AAGGTCTTAAAATTGACAGAAATGGGTTGAAAGTTCTTAAAATCGTCAAAATAATGAGGCAAACTTCTTAAATTCTCAAAAGCGATGGGGTTAGACACGAGGAAGAAAGAGCTTCCAGAAAAAAAAAAAAAAAATCCCTCCAGTGGAAATCTCCCCTTAAAGGTTAATTAAATAGAAATATAACGAACAAATAAATATAATAACTGATTAAACTATTGTAAATACATATATATCAGAGACAAAGACGTCAATAAATAAATAAACCAAAGAATACAGATACCAAAATAATTCCTTTGTGTGCGTGCCTGTACCGAGCCATTAAGGGAAGGTTTTTACTTTGTTTCCTAGACTTCCATCAAGCTTGAAATTACACCCCCTTGACCCCCTTTCAAGATAACTTTGTACATTTTTCGGTAGGAAAATGTCCCGGCCGAAGGCCGGTTCCTCTTAAATTACAGGCTCGCTATCGCTCGCCAGGAAAACATCGACACCTAAATGGCACGAATGGTCTTAAAAGTGACATAAATGAGGTGAAAGTTGTTAAAATCGCTAAACTAATGGGGCGAACGTCTTAACATCTCAAAAGCACTGGGGCTAAACATGAGGGAGAAAGGGGTAAAGAAAAAAATCTCTCAAGTGGAAATCTCCCCATAATAAGCGCGGCGTAAAACATGCAACGCACAGGGCCAAAACTACGCGGCAATTTGCATGAAGAGAGCCATTTTTTACGCACTTAGAAGAGCCACAATCGTAGGGGCTTGTAAACGCATAATTTCAGGGCTGGAACGTACGAGCCGATTAGTGAAGATATAATGGCTGAACTTGGCTGCTACACACGCGCCGCCGGAATATTTGGGCGCGTGTGTGTGTGTGGAAGATATAATGGCAGAACTTGGCTGCTACACACGCGCCGCCGGAATATTTGGGCGCGTGTGTGTGTGCAAGACATAATGACTAAACTTGGCTGCTACACACGCGCCGCCGGAATATTTGGGCGCGCGTGTGTGTGGAAGATATAATGGCTAAACTTGGCTGCTACACATGCGCCGCCGGAATATTTGGGCGCGTGTGTGTGTGTGTGTGGAAGATATAATGGCTGAACTTGGCTGCTACACACGCGCCGCCGGAATATTTGGGCGCGTGTGTGTGTGTAAGACATAATAGCTGAACTTGGCTGCTACACACGCGCCGCCGGAATATTTGGGCGCGTGTGTGTGTGTGGAAGATATAATGGCAGAACTTGGCTGCTACACACGCGCCGCCGGAATATTTGGGCGCGCGTGTGTGTGGAAGATATAATGGCTAAACTTGGCTGCTACACATGCGCCGCCGGAATATTTGGGCGCGTGTGTGTGTGTGTGGAAGATATAATGGCTGAACTTGGCTGCTACACACGCGCCGCCGGAATATTTGGGCGCGTGTGTGTGTGTGTAAGACATAATGGCTGAACTTGGCTGCTACACACGCGCCGCCGGAATATTTGGGCGCGTGTGTGTGTGTGGAAGATATAATGGCTGAACTTGGCTGCTACACACGCGCCGCCGGAATATTTGGGCGTGTGTGTGTGTGTGTGGAAGATATAATGGCTGAACTTGGCTGCTACACACGCGCCGCCGGAATATTTGGGCGTGTGTGTGTGTGTGGAAGATATAATGGCTGAACTTGGCTGCTACACACGCGCCGCCGGAATATTTGGGCGTGTGTGTGTGGAAGATATAATGGCTGAACTTGGCTGCTACACACGCACCGCCGGAATATTTGCACGTGTGTGTGTGTGTGGAAGACATAATGGCTGAACTTGGCTGCTACACATGCGCCGCCGGAATATTTGGGCGCGTGTGTGACTATTATTGGGCGATTGTATTCCATTTATTAAGGGGAGATTTCCACCTGGAGGATTTTTTTCTGGACCCCCCCTCTCCCTCATCTTTAGCCCCATTGCTTTTGAGATTTTATGACATTCGCCCCATTAGTTTGGCGATTTTATGACCTCTTGCCCCATTTCTGTCAATTTGAAGACCATTCGTGCCATTTAGGTGTCGATTTTTCCTGGCGAGCGATAGCGAGCCTGTAATTTAAGAGGAACCGGCTTTCAGCCGGGACATTTTTCTACCGAAAAATGTACAAATTTATCTTGAAAGGGGCTCAAGGGGGTGTAATCTTAAGCTTGAAGGATATCTAGGGACCAAACTAAAAACCTCCCCTTAAGGGCCTCGAGCAAGTAACAGGCTGCGAACCATCCCACTTGACCATATTCACCACCACAGGTCCTTCTTAAGGGGAGATCTCCACTTGAGGGATTTTTTTCTTGACCCCTTTCTCCCTCATGTTTAGCCCCATTGCTTTTGATATTATAAAACGTTTGCCCCATTAGTTTAGCGATATTAAGAACTTTCACCCCATATTAAGACCTTTCGTGCAATTCAGGTGTCGATTTTATCCTGGCGAGCGATAGCGAGCCTGTAATTTAAGAGGAACCGGCCTTCGGCCGGGAAATTTTTCTACCGAAAAATTTACAAATTTATCTTGAAAGGGGGTCAAGGGGGTGTCATTGTAAGCTTGATGGAGGTCTAGGGAACAAACTAAATACCTCCCCTTAAACTGCACAAAATCCTCTAAATAAATATAGCCAGAATAAAATTAGAAAGCCTTCACGGGTACCGAAGGGGTTAAGGAGAGATGGGTCGTTTTTCTGGACCCCTTTCTCCCTAATTTTTTTTGCTCTATTAGTTTTCAGATTTTAAGACGTTCGGCCCTTTAGTTTGGCGACTTTAAAAGACTTTTCGCCCCATTTCTGTGTCACTATTATGACTTCGTGTCCTTTAGGTGACGACTTTTTCATGGCGAGCGATAGCGAGCCTGTAATTTATGAAGAACCGGCCTTCGGCCGGGACATTTTTCTATCGAAAAATGTACAAATTTATCTTGAAGGAGGGCATTGATGGTGTTTTTATTAAGCTTGATGGAGGTATAGGGACGAATCTAAACAAAAAATAATTTAAAAGTATATAAATGACCAACTATATATATATATATATATATATATATATATATATATATATATATATAGATGACCAACTATATATATACGCCAATCTCACCTTAACCCCTTCAGTAACGGTGACGTCCCTTTTCATTATATTCTGGCAACCGTTAAACAGGTATATTCAGCACAGGAAGGCTGTCTACCCGTTAAGGGGAGGTATTTACTTTGTTCCCTAGACCTCCATCAAGCTTACAATGACACCCCCTAGACCCCCTTTCAAGATCAATTTGTACATTTTTCGGTAGAAAAATGTCGCGGTCGAAGGCCGATTCCTCTTAAATTACAGGCTCGCTATCGCTCGCCAGGAAAATATCGACACCTAAATGGCACGAAAGTTCTTAAAATTGAGAGAAATGGGATGAAAGTTCTTAAAATCGCCAAACTAAAGGGGCGAGCGTCTTAAGATCTAAAAAGCAATGGGGCTAAACATGAGAGAGAAAGGGGTCCAGAAAAAAAAATCCCTCAAGTGGAAATCTCCCCTTAAACGATTAACAGACTATCTCAATTAACCCTTTTATCTACAATATATCGTATCTCAATTAATCCTTTTATCTACAATATATCGTATCTCAATTAATCCTCTTATCTACAATATATCCTTCCTAAGCTTCATAAAATCGTCTAAATGCATCTGAAATAATAACAAAAATACGTCGGCGGTACTGTAAGGATTAAGGGGAGGTTTTTAGTTTGGTCCCTAGATATCCTTCAAGCTTAAGATTACACCCCCTTGAGCCCCTTTCAAGATAAATTTGTAAATTTTTCGGTAGAAATATTTCCCGGCTGAAAGCCGGTTCCTCTTAAAATACAGGCTCGCTATCGCTCGCCAGCATAAAATTGACACCTAAATGGCACGAAAGGTCTTAAAATTGACAGAAATGGGTTGAAAGTTCTTAAAATCGCCAAACTAATGGGGCGACTGTCTTAAAATCTCAAAAAGCAATGGGGCTAAACATGAGGGAGAAAGGGGTCCAGAAAAAAATCCCTCAAGTGGATATCTCCCCTTAACACTCCCCCCCCCCCCCCCCCAAGATTATGACGCCTTCGGTCGGTGTGTTCTGGCTATCCTTAAACGATTTTGCGCAGTTTAGGAAGGTTCTGTGGCAATGAGATGGGTGCCGACTATCTCCATCAACCCTCTGACTTCCATATACCCTGCCGAATCTGAATAAAATCGACTAATAATAGCCAGAAAGCCGAAAAGAAATGCGTCATCAGATTTTGTAAGGGTTAAGGGGAGGTTTTTAGTTGATTCCCTAGACTTCCATCAAGCTTAAAATCACTCCTCCTAGACCCCCTTTCAAGATAAATTTGTACATTTTTCGGTAGAAAAATGTCCCGGCCGAAGGCCGGTTCCCCTTAAATTACAGGCTCGCTATCGCTCGCCAGGAAAAAGTCGACACCTAAATGGCACGAATGGTCTTAAAATTGACAGAAATGGGGCAAGGGGTCTTAAAATCGCCAAACTAATGGGGCGAACGTCTTAAAATCAATGGGGCTAAACATGAGGGAGAAAGGGGTCAAGAACAAAAATCCCTCAAGTGGAGATCTCCCCTTAAGTATACAAGGGAAAGGGTTACATCGTCCATACGCCTGATATCCGAGCCTAGGTAATACAAAATACTTAATAATAAATATATATATTAATATTTAAATAAATAAATAAATAATTACTCAAATATAAAAAATACATGTAATTAACAAATATACAGATAACACAATCACAAAAAAATAAATTGAAAACCATAAATAAAAATGGAAATAAATACATAGGCTACAAAATATAAACAATTATAATACAAAAATATAGTAAACTAGCAGGGGTACCCGGCGTTGCCCGGGTTTAAATTCTACCACCACTACTACTACCATAATCACCATCCTCAATCACTACTACCACAATCATCACAATACTACTACTACCATAATCACCATCCTCAATCACTACTACCACCACTACTACTACCACCACTACTACTACCACCACTACTACTACCATAATCACCGGCCTCGACCTCCCTGTGCCTCATTAAACGGCGACCTCGATTTCGGCCGCTAAATGACCTCCGATTTTGGATCTGACCTCATCCGTACCCCCATTTCGGGGGGCTGCGAACAACTTTCGTTCCATACACCTTTTCGATCGGAGGCCTCCTTCTGCCCCAAACGGCAATATTTTTCATTTTTGTTTTTCAATTTCGGCCTCGAATCGACCTGACCCAGGTCAATTGACACCCACATACAAAGTTTTAGCTCCCCAGGTCCAAAACTGCGGCCTCCTATTAAGAACACACACACACACACACAAAGACAATCGAAAATATTATATAGATACATATATCTATACAAGTATAAATCATAATGTCTATCCATCTACATTTTTATGGCATTTCTGTTCTATAGCGATGTTTACGGTTCCAACTTCCTACTAGCCTGATTGGACCACTTGCGATAGTCAGGCTATAAGGAAGTTGGAGCCGTAAACATCGATATACAACAGAATGCAATAATACTGTAGGTTTCTGATGGATAAAAAGAATGTTGAATTTAGTTTGATGTAATTATGAATGTACAGTCGCGCTAATAAGTGATGTCTCGGCACCAAGTATATTTTCATCAATAATTGGTACCAGCAATATCTAAGCTTCATGTCTTCATATCGAGTGAAATATACAAACATGTTCCTACACTTACCCACCCTATATGCAACATCTGACAGACATTAATACAGCAGAGAGCGAGCCAAACGTAATGACAGCTGGGACATGACTCATTAGCGCCGACTTGAGGGATTTTTTTTCTTGACTCCTTTCTCCCTCATGTTTAGCCCCATTGTTTTTGAGATTTTAAGACGTTTGCCCCATTAGTTTGGTGATTTTTAAGAATTTCCGCCCCATTCTATCAATTTTAAGACCTTTCGTGCCATTTAGGTGTCGATTTTATCCTGGCGAGCGATAGCGAGCCTGTAATTTAAGAGTAATCGGCCTTCGGTCGGGACATTTTTCTACCGAAAAATTTACAAATTTATCTTGAAAGGGGGTCAAGGGGATGAAATTTTAAGATTGCTGGAGGAGTAGGAAACAAACTAGAAACCTCCCCTTAAGGGGGTAGTACTCGCTTTTTCTGGACCCCCTTCTCCCTCATGTTTATAGCATATTAGTTTTGAGGTCTTAAGACGTTCGTTCAGTTAGTTTGGCGATTTTGAGACCTTTCGACTAATTTTTTTGTTTATCAATATTAAGACCTTTCGTGCCCTTCAGGTGTCGATTTTTTCCTGGCGAGCAAAAGCGAGCCTCTAATTTTAGAAGGAAGTGGCCTTCGGCCTGGACATTTTTCTACCGAAAAATGTACAAAATTATCTTGAAAGGGGGTCTAGGGGGTGTTTTTCTAAGCTTGATGGAGGTCTAGCGAGGAAAAAAACAAAATATATATATACCAAAAAACAAGCACTACCCCCTTAATCAACATTGACACTTATCTATCATATGCTTAAATTCCTAAATAGTCACAGCACCAGCTTAACTTGTGTCTTGCAACACAATCCCACCCCTACTCTGTGCAACTCTCCAACCCAAGAGTGAAACGATATTCCCAACCTTGTATCTATTCAACAACTAAACTCTGGAACTCTCTCCCTGAAACTATCTTCCCCTCATCCTATGGCTTAAATTGCTTCAAACTCCGTGTGTTCGAACATTCCTTGCTTTTGGCCCTGCCACTCTTTCAACTCTGAGGGAGGCACTCGTCACAGGCAGTTCTGCCTTTTGTCTCCCTCATCCACATAGACAAAACAAAAGTTGTATCTAGATGCTTGCTGGAAAACATTAGCTTAGCAGCCTCAGCTCATATTACGAAAATGTTCATTATGTTTGTATGTGAGCTAAATGTTCATTATGTTTGTATGTGAGCTAAATGTTCATTATGTTTGTATGTGAGCTAAATGTTCATTATGTTTGTATGTGAGCTAAATGTTCATTATGTTTGTATGTGAGCTAAATGTTCATTATGTTTGTATGTGAGCTAAATGTTTATTATGTTTGTATGTGAGCTAAACAAATAATTATAATTAGAATATGATCTTAAGCAATAACAGCTCCAACTTTCTCATAACCTGTTATGGTCACTTGGGAATTTCAGGCTATAAGTAAGATGGAGCTGTAGACATTATTGCATTTCTGACCTCTATCGCTGACGCCCTAACATAGTAATTACCTCGTTAATTGGCTCGTTCTTTCTAGCCCTGGAATTAAGTGTTGATAAGACCGGTGATTTGAGCACCACTTAGGATTTACCTTTCTGTACAGTCGCGCACATAGTTTGCATTTGGATTATTTATTTATTTATTTATTTATTTATTTATTTATTTATTTATTTTATTTTATTTTTGTTTTCTATGTGATTGAGGGAGGCAAAAGGCAGAGCTGCCTATAGCGAGTGCCTCCCCCATAGTTGAAAGAGTGACAGGGCCAAAATCAAGAGACGTTCGAGCCAAGATGCCTGGACACACGGAGTTTGAAGCAATTTAAGTCATAGGAAGAGGGAAAGACTGATTCTGGGAGAGAGTTCCAGAGCTCAGCTGTTGAGTAGAAGAAAGTTTGAGAGTAACGTTTCACTCTTGGGTTGGAGAGTTGCACTGAGTAGGGGTGGGATTGAGTTGCAAGACGGGTACCACGTGCCCTACGTAAAGGAGGTGGTATACACTGGGAAAGCTCTGAGGAACACTGATTATTATAGTAGCGATAGAATAGCGAGAGAGATGCAACATTGCGGCGGAGAGAGAGAGATTGCAGAGAGTTGGTGAGTGGACGGGAGTTAATGATACGAAAGGCCTTCCTTTCAACTTTGTCTAGGAGAGCGGTGTGAGAGGAACCTCCCCACACATGTGAACAATACTCAATACAAGGACGCACTATGCCCCTGTACAGAGCAAGAAGCTGTGCAGGGGAAAAGAATCCCCTAAGGCGGTTGAGCACACCCAGCTTCTGGGAGGCTGCCTTAGCAAGACTGGTAATATGGTCCTTCCAAATGAGAGCAGAAGAAAAAGAGACACCAAGAATATTGAGAGAAGATGAAGGATTGATTTTTGTATTGTTGAAGAATAAGGGATAGTCAGCTGGGAGTTCCTGACGGGTAGATAGATGGAGAAATTGGGTTTTGGAAGCATTAAGGGGAGGTCTCCACTTGAGGGATTTTTTTCTTGACCCCTTTCTCCCTCATGTTTAGCCCCATTGCTTTTGATATTATAAAACGTTTGCCCCATTAGTTTAGCGATTTTAAGAACTTTCACCCCATATTAAGACCTTTCGTGCAATTCAGGTGTCAATTTTATCCTGGTGAGCGATAGCGAGCCTGTAATTTAAGAGGAATCGGCCTTCGGCCGGGACATTTTTCTACCGAAAAATGTACAAATTTATCTTGAAAGGGACTCAAGGGGGTGTAATTTTAAGCTTGATGGAGGTCTAGGGAACAAACTAAATACCTTCACTTAACCCTCTCCGACATATGACGCAATTTTGAGCCTATTGGGGATACTTTAAAGCCTTTGTTACCATCAGGGGTATTTAGAAACCTTTAGTTTAGTTACTTCAACCTCTGCAGTTGTCTTTGAGTTAGCTGTGTTGAGCCTATTGGGGATACTTTAAAGCCTTTGTTACCATCAGAGGTATTTACAAACCTTTAGTTTAGTTACTTCAACCTCTGCAGTTGTCTTTGAGTTAGCTGTGTTGAGCCTATTGGGGATACTTTAAAGCCTTTGTTACCATCAGGGGTATTTAGAAACCTTTAGTTTAGTTACTTCAACCTCTGCAGTTGTCTTTGAGTTAGCTGTGTTGAGCCTATTGGGGATACTTTAAAGCCTTTGTTACCATCAGGGGTATTTAGAAACCTTTAGTTTAGTTACTTCAACCTCTGCAGTTGTCTTTGAGTTAGCTGTGGGCAGAAAACTAATTGTGGAGAGGTAATTATAAGAGTGAGAGAACTCTATTTCTTATTGCTAATATGGCAACCTCTGCGTCATATGAGTATGAAGGGGTTAATCATTTATTAATTCATTGTTTATGTATTGGTTTATTTTGTATTTATATCTGTATTTACTGTTTTTGTTTGAGGGGGAGATCACTTCATTTGTTGGGCGATTATATACGACGTTTCGCCCACTCAGGCGTTATTTTTTGGTCTGGGCGAGCGATAACGAGCCTGCGGTTTAGGAGCAACGGACGGCCTTTAGCCGGAACACATTTCTACAGCAAAAATTTGCATATTTAGTTTGAAAATGATTTGGGGGTGACTTTGTTTATTATATTTTATTTGTTTTTTTGTTTATTTGTTTATTTATATATATATTATTTTTTTCTAACAATTAAATATATTGCGACTAAAGAGCTGGATCAATTAAGGGGGTGTGTGACCTGCTTTTGTTCTGTCCTTTTCTATCTTTCTCTGGCTTGTATCCATTTGTCCCCATTCAGCCTACAGTTTTAAGACGTTTATCCCCATCCAGGTGTCAATATTTTCCTGACGAGCGGTAGCGAGCCAGCATATATTTATTTTTGTTTTGACAGCAAGCTAAATTTGTAAATTTTTCGATAGAAAAATGTCTCCGGCGAAGCCGGATTTCTCGCTATTGCTCGCCAGGAAGAAATCGATACCTGGATGGGAATAAACGTCTTAAAACAGTTGGCTGAATGGGGCCGAATGGATACAAGCCAGAGAAAGAGAGAAAAGGAGAGAAAGATTTAAAAAAAGCTGGTGACCCACCTTAATTGCAGACTCTTTATAATTTGCACAGGGAAAAATAATTGACACTTGAAAGAGTGGGGCGTCTTATAATCACCAAACAAATGATTATGAGAGAAACAAAGCAGGTCACCCCCCTTGAGCCAAACCGCCGTTTATCACAATACTTCAGCCGTGTGTCATAATAATCGTGCCTCCGTATATAATTTACCTCCTAATGATAAACAAAAGAAAAGAAAACGGTGAAGGTAAACTAAAGAAAACCCGCCTCTTGGTTTGTTTGTGAGCCGAGCAGCAGTTTATCACAATGCTTCGGCCGTGTGTCATAGTAATCGTGCCTCCGTATATAATGATTGTGTCAAGATACTCCTCCCCGCGACTGTACTAAAAGGATAGCAACTCGACCCATAAAGAAGAGGACAAACTTGAAGATGATTTTATGAAGACGAAAAAGATGATGATGATGATGAAAAAGAAGAAAGATAATAATAATAATAATAATAATAATAATAATAATAATAATAATAACATGAAGAAGAAGAAGAAGAGGAGGAAGTAAGGAAGAAAAACAGCAACAAAAAGAACAAGAAACAACAAAAACAATAATACACTAGAGTGGCATTCGGTAGAGCGCGTACCTCCGTCTACGCTGGCGGAGGTATTCGCTCTACCGATCGCCGCCTGAATGGAATCACTTCTTCCTTGGCACATATCGATCCTGTCAGCCCATCAAATTTCCTAAAAATCGATTCGTAACTTGTTGAGATATCCTGTTTACCGATAAACAGCCAAACGGAGGTGGAAAACAAAACCTCCGTCCACCTTCATTGGCGGAGATAACAACACATACTAAAGCAACAAATAATGACAAAAGGAACAAGAAGAAATACGAGGATCAATAAACAAACAAATAAATAAAGAATGGGAACACACCAAAAACAACAAAAACAAGAACAAGAACATGAACACAAACAAAGAAAAAGAAAAACGCATGCATAGAAAATAACATAAAATACAGGAACACCATTAACAAGGCACCATTACAAACAAAAACCGATAGAAACTACAACTAAAAGAAGAAGAAGAAGAAGAGGAAGAAAAATAAGAGGAAGAAGAAGAAGAATAGGAGAAGAAGAAGGAAGGAAGAAGAAGAAAGAGAGAGAGAAGAAAAGAAAAGAAAAAGAAGAGGAAGACGAAGAAGACAGAAGAAGAAGAGGAAGAAGAAGAGAAGAAGAAGAAGAAGAAGAAGAAGAGGAAGAAGAAGAAGAAGAAGAAGAAGAAGAAGAATAGGAGGAAGAAGAAGAAGAAGAGGAAGAAGAAGAAGAAGAGAAGAAAAGAGGAAGAAGAAGAAGAAGAAGAGGAAGAATAGAAAGAGCGAAGAAGAAGAGAAGAAAAGAAGAGAGGAAGAATAGAAGAGAGAAGAGAAGAGAGAAGAAGAAAGAGGAGAAGAAGAAGAGGAAGAAGAAGAGGAAGAAGAAGAAGAAGAAGAGAAGACAAGAAGAAAAGAAGAAAGAAGAGGAGGAAGAAGAAGAAGAAGAGGAAGAAGAAGAAGAGGAAGAAGAAGAAGAAGAGGAAGAGGAAGAATAAGAATAAGAGGAAGAAAACAGAAGAAAAAGAACAATAACGACAACAACAACAAGCCAAAGAACAACAACAACAACAACAATAAACAAGAATGGAGGAGGAGGAAGAAGAATAAGAACCGGCAGTAGAGTCATCCAAGTGAAAGAGTTAGGTTGATGAAGGGTGACAGCTGCTGGGAGTAGTTCACCCAACACACTCATTAACCCTTTACCTAACAAGAAGAAGAAGAAGCGAAGAAGAACGAGAAGAACAACAACAAGAACAAGATGAAGAGAAGAAGAAACACATGAAGAGAAGAAGAAGAAGAAGAAGAAGAAGAAGAAGAAGAAGGAGAAGAAGGAGAAGAAGAACAAGAAGAACAAGAAGAAGAAGAACAAGAAGAAGAAGTAGAAGAAGAAGACGAAGAAGAAAAAGAAGAAGAAGAAGGTCAAGACCAAGAACAAGATGAAGAGAAGACGAAATATAAGAACAATTAGAACAAAATCAAGAGGAAGCTCAAGAACAAGATAGGGAGAAGGAACAAGAAGGAGAAGAAACACAACAACAACAACAACAACAAAGAAAGAAGAACCGGCAGTAGAGTAATCCAAGTGAAAGAGTGAACTTGATGAAGGGTGACAGCTCAGAGCCCGCCTAATTAAAGTGGGTGCCCCACGAGCCATTTTTGTGCACTAGTATGTAACTTAAGGCAAGTCAAATTGAGGGGGAGGAATGCGCTTTTTCTCTCTCATGTTTAGCCCCAATAGCTTGGAGATTTTAAGACGTTCGTTCCATTAGTTTGGCGATTTTAAGACCTTTCGCCCCATTTCTGTGTCAATTTAAAGACCTTTCGTGCCATTTAGGTGTCGGTATTTTTCTGGCGAGCGATAGCGAGCCTGTAATTCTAGAAGGAACCGGTCTTAGCCAGGGACATTTTTCTACCGAAAAATGTACCAATTTATCTTGAAGGGGGGTCTAAAGTGAGTGATTTCTAAGCTTGATGGAAGTCTAGCGAGGTTACTATAAAATAAAACGAATATAGATATATATAGATATATATAGACAAACAGACCCCAAAATAACCACTAAGCCCCACCTTGTTGTTCGTACCATACTCTATACTCTATCTTGTTCCCAGCTGATGGCAAATTGAATTCCTTAGTAGCTGATTTCTCGATACTTGATGGCAATACATGAAACTACTATGGCTGTGTGTCGTATTAAGGGGAGGTTTTTAGTGTGTTTCCTAGAATTCCATCAAGCTTGAAATTACTCCCCCTTGACCCCCCTTTCAAGATAAATTTGTACATTTTTCGGTAGAAAAATGTCCCGACCGAAGGCCGGTTCCTCTTAAATTACAGGCTCGCTATCGCTCGCCAGGAAAAGATTGACACCTAAATGGCACGAATGGTCTTAAAAGTGACATAAATGGGGTGAAAGTTGTTAAAATCGCTAAACTAATGGGGCGAACGTCTTCAAATCTCAAAAGCAATGGGGCTAAACATGAAGGAGAAAGGGGTCCAGACAAAAATCCCTCAAGTGGAAATCTCCCCTTAAACTGCTACCATTAGACGATTTCCTTTAGTTTGTAATCTACCTCTACGACTCAAAGGGGTAAATGCAATCTCAATCAACCCTCTTAGTAACATAGGTCCTTCTTAAACTGCACACAATAATATAATGTTAGCCAGAATAAAAGGCATAAAGGCGTCTCATGGTGCTAAAGGGGTTAAGCGGTTAAAAGTTAGACATCTACACTTTTTTACAGAGTTATTGAAGTAGCAAACATTGAACTAAAATACCTGAAGGGGAAAAGGGGAGTTTTTCTGGTCCCCCTTCTTCCTCATGTTTAGCCCCATTAGTTTTCAGATTTTAAGACGTTCGGCCCATTAGTTTGGCGATTTTAAGACCTTTCGTCCATTTTTTGTGTCAATATTAAGACTTTTCATGTAATTTAGGGCTCAATTTTTGTCCGTGGGAGCGATAGCGAGCCTGTAATTTAAGAGGAACCGGCCTTCGTCCAGTTCCTCTTAAATTATCGAAAAATGTACAAATTAATCTTGTGAGAGTTTTGGGAGGGTGTTTTTATAAGCTTGATTTTTCGATAGAAATATGTCCCGATGGCCGGTTTCTCTTAAATTACAGGCTCGCTAGCAAAAAATCCACACCTAAATGACACGAAAAGTCATAATATTGACAAAGAAATGGGGCGAAAGGTCTAAAAGTCGCCAAAGTAATGGGCCGAACGTCTTAGAATTTGAAAACCAACGGGGCTAAACATGAGGATGAACGGTGACCAGAAATACGGCCCATTAGAGAGTAGTTTCATGTGCAGTACTAAGCTCACCTGATTAGTCAACTGGTAATTAACCTGTTGAGAATACCAGTGACGTGTTTTATCTTTTAGTACAGCTATAGTTAGACGATATTATGCAGTTAAGGAAGGATCTGCGGGAGTGAAAAGTGTTGGTTGAGATAGTTTGAAGCTGATTATTGCTAAAGATTCTCCTTAATCTGGATAAAATTGTCTAATAGTTGCAGCAATAGAACGAAAAGGACGTCGTATGGGTTAAAAGAAAGCCCACTCGCAATTCATCCATACTATTTTGACTTTCCTACATAAGACCTAGATTTGAGTGAGCAAAGTGTGTAAGGAAGATATATGTGCAGCATGTGAGGACGTGTGTGGAGTAAGGAGAAGAGGGAGGGGAGTGAAAGGTACAGCATGGTGGACTGAAGAGGTAAAAATAGCTGTTGAAGACAAGAAGAAAGCGTATAGAGAGTGGTTGGGTAGTAGAGGGAATGAAGATTTGGAGAGATGGAAAAAAGGAAGGTACTTGGAGAGAATGAAAGTGGTGAATAGAGTAGTGAAGGAAAGTAAGAGAAGAGCAGGAATTTGGAAGGAATCTGAGTCTAAAATGGAGGGAGTGTAAGAAACTGTTCTCGAAAGAGGTCAAGAAAGTTAGGGAAGGTAGCAAGGGAAATAGTAAGGGTGTGAAAGATAAAAATGGGCGAGTGTTAGCCGAAAAGCAAGAGAGAGTCGAAAGATGGAGGGAGTACTTCAACGAATTGCTGAATGTAAGGAATGAAGCGCCAGCCAACATAGTTGGATGAGGTATGGGAGGGAGAAGAAGAGAATTAGTGGAGGAGGTGGGGATCAGGAGGTCAGAAGTGTGTGAAGTCATGAAAAGAGTGAAGTTAGGGAAAGCACCAGGAATAGATGGAGTGTGTGGGGAAATGTTGAGGTATGGTGGTGAGATAGTGATTGAATGGGTATGGCAAATGTGCAAACTAGCATGGGAGAAGGTTAGTGCACCTGATGACTGGAAGACAGGCATAATAGTCCTCCTGTATAAGGGTAAGGGGGAAAGAGGAGTGTGTGGTAACCACCGAGGAATATGGCTTCTAAGCGTAGTAGGGAAGGTGCACAGTAGGGTAGTGATTGAGAGAGTGAGAGCAAGAACGGAGATATGGATAGGCGACGAGCCTATGTGTTGTGGAGAAATATCTGGAGAAGCAACAAAAGGTGTATGTTGCCTTTATGGACTTGGAGAAGGCCAATGACAGAGTGGATAGAGAAGGTATGTGGAAAGTACTGAGAATATACGGAGTAGATGGCAAGTTGCTGAAAGCAGTGAAGAGCATGTATGAGGGTGCAAAGGCAACAGTATGTGTGGAGAATGAGCAGAGCGAGTTCATTGATCTGAATGTTTGGTTGAAACAGGGGTGTGTGATGTCCTCGTGGCTGTTTACTGTATACTGTATATGGATGAAGTCATGAAAGAAATACAAGGAAGAGCAGTGGATGTTGGTGTGTCGCTGATAAGGGAGGGAAACGAGTGGATGCTACCTGTACTGCTGTTTGCCGATGATACAGTTCTGAATAGCGATAGTGAATGAGAGTTGCAGGGTCTGGTAAATATGTTTGGAACAGTGTGTGAAAAACGGAATCTGAGGGTAAATGTGGGGAAGAGCAAGGTTATGGTCTTCGAAAGGGGTGAAGCCACAGAGTGTGAGGTGAAGTTGAACAGTCAGGCTATGGAGAATGTCAGCTTATTTAAGTATCTGGGAAGTATGCTGAATAAAGATGGGAGTATGGATGAAGAAGTGAGGGAGAGGGTGCAACAGGGGAAGAGGGTTGTAGGAATGCTGAAAGCAGTAACAAGAAATAGGATGGTCAGCATGGAAGTAAAGAAGTCCTTGCATGACAATGTGGTAATCCCGACATTGACTTATGGGAGCGAAGCATGGACGTTGGTGGAGAGACTCAGACCACAAGTGAGAGGGGTGGAAATGAGCTACTCGAGAAGTGCGTGCGGAGTTACATGGAGGAATAGACAGACGAATGAGTAAGTAAGAGAGAGGTGTGGTGTGGATGTAGAAGTGCTGGAAAGTGTGAAAAGGAACACCTTGACATGGTTCGGCCATATGGAACATATGGGAAGCGAGAGAATGACTAAGAGGGTGTACAAGAGTGAAGTGGAAGGATAGAAAGGGAGAGGTAAACAGAGAGAGAGGTGGAAGGATGGAGAGAAGAAATATATGAGGGAAGGCAGTGCTGGATGGGAGGAGGGGCGTCGACTGACCGGGGACAGAGGTGCATGGGGGCCTTCGTTCGTGGCCACACCTTCGGGGATCACGGCGTCCGGTAATAGATAGATAGATAGATTTGTTTTGTTATGTTGCGTTGTGTTGTCCCTGTTCGGGCTCTGTCTCGAGTCGGCCACCCCCAGCTATGGGATATGTGCCTGAGTATATACATACATACATACATACAGAAGACCACAACGAGGAACAGAAATTACGCGAGCAACTTTTCTTTTTTTTTGTCTTGGCGGTAATAGAGTAGTTAGTTGCCGCCGCGTTTGCTTTGATGGCTCGCGAACAAAGCCACCGTACCGTAACAGCGGGGCCTTATAAATTATACCCTGATAAATTAGCCTTACCCAAGAGCCATTACGTAGGGAGCTGTCGAGCCCTCGCACGAACGGTACTAGAAGGAGAATGCTTGAAAAAGGGGAATGTTTGAAGAAGAGGAATGCCTTAAGGGGGTAGTTGGTTATTTTGGGCTCTATTATTTCATGTATTTATGTATTATGTATTTTATGTATTTATGTATGTGTAATATTTGTGGTCTGTTATTTCATGTATTTATGTATTATGTACTTTATGTATGTATGTATTTTTTTGGTCTGTTATTTCATGTATTTATGTATTATGTATTTTATGTATTTATGTATTTATGTATTTATGTATTTTTTGGTCTGTTATTTCATGTATTTATGTATTATGTATTATGTATTTATGTATGTTTTGGTCTGTTATTTCATGTATTTATGTATTTATGTATTTTATGTATTTATGTATTTATGTATTTTTTGGTCTGTTATTTCATGTATTTATGTATTATGTATTATGTATTTATGTATTTATGTATTTTTTGGTCTGTTATTTCATGTATTTATGTATTTATGTATTTTATGTATTTATGTATTTATGTATTTTTTGGTCTGTTATTTCATGTATTTATGTATTTATGTATTTATGTATTTATGTATTTTATGTATTTATGTATTTATGTATTTTTTGGTCTGTTATTTCATGTATTTATGTATTGTATTGTAACTTCGCTAGACCTCCATCAAGCTTAACAAGACAACCCCTTGACCCCCCCCCCCTCTTTAGGATAAATTTGTACATTTTTCGGTAGAACAATTTCTCGGTTCCTCCTAGGATTACAGGCTTGCTATCGCTCGCCAGGGTAAAAACGACACCTAAATGGCACTAAAGGTCCTTATAAAGACAAAGAAATGAGGAGAAAGGTCTTAAAATCGCCAAACTAAGCGAATTAACGTTTTAAGATGTCAAAGTTAATGGGGCTAAACATGAGGGAGAAAAAAGAACTACCTCCCCCTTAACGGGAACACAGCAAGGAGGGGCGGAGCGTGTGTGGATTTTTTTTTTTTGTGTGTTTTTTTTACAGTCCATATGTGTCAGTTTGTTCGGTCGCGCGTAGAAGTTCTCCCCATCACTGTATTTTATGTACTAATACTACTACGAATAAATAATAATAATAATAACAATAATAATAATAATAATAATAATAATAATAATAATCATAATAATAATAATAATAATAATAATAATAATAATAATAATAATAATAATAATAATAATAATAAATAAATAATAATAATAAACAATAATGATAATAATAATAATAATAATAATAATAATAATAATAATAAACAATAATGATAATAATATTAATACTAATAATATAAATAATAAACAATAATAATAATAATGTATGCATGTAAGTATGTATGGTATGTAATATGTATATACTCAGACACATACCCCATAGCTGAGGGTGGCCGACTCGAGACAGAGACCGAACAAAAACAACATTTAAAGTGCCAGTTCTTAGGGTCCTACCCGCTTTCGCGTTCCCTCGCCTCTTTCTCTGTCTTGCCTAATAGGTGAAGTCTACGAGGGGAGGAGTAATGTTGGGGGTGGCCATCTCGAGACAAAGCCCGAACAGGGACATACAAAAAAAAAAAAAAAAAAAAAAAAAAAAAAAAAAAAAACACACACACAAATTCACACACACCTAAGACGCCCAGGAGAAGACCCAGGGACCAGGGATCACTAAGGGCACTCCAGTACTCCCCCGTCACCGACCTCCCGGAGAAGTTCCGGTTTCAGCAGGCAGACATGCAGTGGAGCACACCACAGTGCCCGACCACCACGCATCCCGGCATAACCTTTATATATACCGGCTCCCCGGGCCAGGCGCCTGACGGACTATTATTTAGTCCAACTGGCGACCGACCCCCTCTTCCAAATGACGCGTTTTCACTCATCTATTCACTAGCATTCTCCATTCACTCCTATTTAATATATATATACTGTATAATATATTGATAAATACATTCCTATTTAATATATATATACTGTATAATATATTGATAAATACGTAAACTAATATAAAAATATCTCCCCTTAACCCTTTCGTGCACGGGGATGCCGTTTAGTATTTAGAAAAAAGAATTGCCTTGGCTCATAACTAACTCTCCAAAATTAGTTTTCTGGCCACAGCTCACTCAAAGGCAACAGCAGAGATTGAAGTAACTAAACTAAAGGAGGATGACCTGTTTTTTTCTCTCCTTTTCTTTCTTTCTCTGGCTTGTATCCATTTGGCCCTATTTAGCCTACTGTCTTAAGACGTTTATCCCCATCCACGTGTCATTTGTTTTCCTGGCGAGCGATAGCGAGCCAGCAATAGATGAAGAAATCCGGCTTCGCCGGAGACATTTTTCTATCGAAAAATTTACAAATTTAGCCTGTTGTCAAAAATACTTTGAAAAATATCGACACTTGGATGGGGATAAACGTCTTAAAACAGTAGGCTGAATGGGGCCGAATGGATACAACCCAAAGAGAGAGGGAGAAAAAAAAAAAACGGTGGGTCCCCTTAAGATTTCTAAACACTCCTGATGGTGACAAAGGCATTTAACCCCTTCTGTACCAGCGACGTATATTTAAATATATTCTAGCTACAGTTATTTAGACGGTTTTGTGCCGTTTAACACTCTCACGACCATATGACGCAGAGGTTGCCAGATTAGCAATAAGAAATAGAGTTCTCTCACTCTTATAATAACCTCTCCAAAATTAGATTTCTGCCCACAGCTAACTCAAAGACAACTGCAGAGGTTAAAGTAACTAAACTAAAGGTTTATAAATACCCCTGATGGTAACAAAGGCTTTAAAGTATCCCCAATAGGCTCAACACAGCTAACTCAAAGACAACTGCAGAGGTTGAAGTAACTAAACTAAAGGTTTATAAATACCCCTGATGGTAACAAAGGCTTTAAAGTATCCCTAATAGGCTCAAAATTGCGTCAAGAACGTGAGAGGGTTAAGAAGGATCTCTGGTAGTCCAAAGGGTTAAGTAAGCTAGTTCGAAGCCTGTAAATCGATGGAGGTCCTTTATAAGCTGGATAACATCGTCTAACAGTAACCAGAAGAGAGTTAAAAGGACGGCACCGGTATTGTAAGCGGAAATGTCGTCCATGTGCGTGAAAGGGTTAATAAATTCCAGTCCTGTTTGATGCGTGGAAACTTGTTTTTAACCCTTCCAAGATTATGACACATGTTGACGGATGGGCGTATTTATTTGCTCATTTATATATTTTTTGTTTTTTTTCCTCCTTAGACCTCCATCAAGCTTACCCCCCCCCCCCCAACCCTTCTTCAAAATAAATGTGTACATTTTTCGATAGAAAAATGTCCCGGCCGAAGGCCGATTTGCTTTAAATTACATGCTCGCTATAACTCGCCAGGTAAAATTCGATACCTAAATGACACGAACAGTCTTAATATTGAAAACAAAAAATGGGGCGAAAGGTCTTAAAACCGCTAAACTAATGGGCCGAACGTCATAAAATGGTACTAAACATGAGGAAGACGGGGGGGCCAGACAAACGACCCACCTCCCCGTAAACTGGCTAGCATTAGATTATTATTTACGAGAGTTTAACCCGTTGAGGATCATGATGAGTTTTTGATGGTTTATTCCGGCATTCATTAACCCTTCATTTTCTCTCTTTCCCTGGCTTGTATCCATTCGGCCCCATCAGATCAGATGAAGTATTGAGGGATAAGCCTTTACAACGGCACCTCGTATCTACATTCTACTTTTCCTATTTTTCTGAAGCGTGTAGAGAGGGGAGAAGGGCTGTTGGAGAGAGAGGAAGCTGTTGGAGTGGCTTTGTTATGTGTGTTTAGTCTGTATACGTCGTCAGCATGTTCCCTGACGGGTGCGAGCATGTGAAACATGCTAGGACGTACTACTACACCCACTAAATGTCCGCCGTGGCAGAGTTTCGATCCCGGGTCTTGCAGATTCACACGTGAGCGTGCTCACCACTTGACCACGGCCCCATTCAGCCAACTGTTTTAAGACGTTTACCTCCATCCAGGTGTCGATTTCTTCCTGGCGAGCGATAGCGAGCCAGCATTGTATGGAGAAATCCGGCTTCGCCGGAGACAATTTTCTATCGAAAAATGTACAAATTTAGCTTGCTGTCAAACCAAAAATATATATATATATGCTGGCTCGCTACCGCTTGCCAGGAAAATATTGACACATGGATGGGGGTAAACGTCTTAAAACAGTAGGCTGAATGGGGCCGAATGGATACAAGCCAAAGAGAGAGGGAGATAAAGAGAAAACAAGCGAGGTGGGCTTCCTTAACTTTATTCTGGCTATTATTAGACGAGTTTATTCAGTTTAAAAAGGGCCACCAGCTATTACCAGGCTTCGAACTATCTCACTTAACCCTTCTTACCACCACAGATCCTTCTTAAACTGCACAAAATCGTCTTAAGGGGAGGTTTTTAGTTTGTTCCCTACATATTCATCAAAATTAAAATTAAACCCCCCTAGACCCCCTTTCAAGATACATTTGTACATTTTTCGGTAGACAAATCGGCCGGTTGC
This sequence comes from Paralithodes platypus, assembly GCA_032716605.1. Lineage (NCBI taxonomy): Eukaryota > Metazoa > Arthropoda > Malacostraca > Decapoda > Lithodidae > Paralithodes > Paralithodes platypus. The sequence continues at coordinate 2,796,043 of CM064572.1, read as the reverse complement.
TCTTAAATTACAGGCTCGCTATCGCTCGCCAGGAAAAAATCGACACCTTAATGGCACGAAAGGTTTTAAAATTGACAGAAATGGGCCAAAATGTCTTAAAATGTCCAAACTACTAGGGCGAACGTCTTAAAATCTCAAAAGCAATGGGGCTAATCATGAAAGGGGAAGAAAGGGGTCCAGAAAAAAATCCCTCAAGTGGAAATCTCCCCTTAAGTATAGCTAGAATAAACTACACAGATGTCACCGGTACAGATGGGGTTAAGGGGAGTTATTTAGTGTGTTCCCTAGACCTCCATCAAGCTTAAAATTACACCCCCTTGAGTCCCTTTCAAGATAAATTTGTACATTTTTCGGTAGAAAAATGTCCCGGCCGAAGGCCGGTTCCCACTATCGCTCGCCAGGATAAAATCAACACCTGAATTGCACGAAAGGTCTTAATATGGGGTGAAAGTTCTTAAAATCGCTAAACTAATGGGGCAAACGTTTTATAATATCAAAAGCAATGGGGCTAAACATGAGGGAGAAAGGGGTCAAGAAAAAAATCCCTCTAGTGGAGATCTCCCCTTGACATACAGTATATGTCCTTGGTAAAATGCATAAAATCGTCTAATTTCAGCCAGTATCAAGGTCATGGTGTTGAAGGGGTTAATACAATAGAGTAAGTGTAAACATCCTTGAGGGCCCAGGACTGGCTTGAGAGTGTGTGTGTGCCTAAGGGTTCAGTCTTTATGCAATGGCTAGGATACCGGTATTTGTCGATTAATTAAAAACCTGTCATGCCTACACCATTCCCGGAACTCATTAATATCATCACCTTCCCACTCTCTCCCTCCGAGCAGTTAACGTTGTGTTGATTGATCGGTTAAGGGTAGGAAAAAAAAAAAAAATAAAAAAAAAAAAAAAAAAAAATCCACAATCCCCAGAGCTCAGTCCCCTAATTGACAAAAGAGGTTTTATATATATTTATATATATATATATACTATCAAGGGTACCCGGCGTTGCCCGGTTTTAAATTCTAACATAATCACCATCACTACTACCACCACTACTACTACCATAATCACCGGCCTCGACCTCCCTGTGCCTCATTAAATGACGACCTCGATTTCGGCCGCTAAATGACCTCCGATTTTGGATCTGACCTCATCCGTACCCCCATTATGGGATGCTGCGACCAACTTTCGTTCCATACACCTTTTCGATCGGAGGCCTCCTTCTGCCCCAAACGGACATATTGTTTTTTTTTTTTTTTTCAATTTCGGCCTCGAAACGACCTCCGATCGTGGCCTCGCCACCTTTATGACCTGACCCAGGTCAATTGACACCCTCATGCAAAGTTTCAGCTTCCCAGGTCCAAAACTGCGGCCGCCTATTAAGAACACACAGACAGACAAACAGACACACGAACTGGTTTAATAATATATATATATATATATATATATATATATATATATATATATATACTGTATATTAAGTATATATCTCACAAATACACGTGAACTACTAAATGTGTTTATGCTCTCAGCTGGACTCCAACCACCGACAGTCAGGACGAGTGTCCATGCTTTAACCAACAACACCCCGACGTGATAAAAAAACATTAACCTTTACTTACATATATTAAGGAAAAGGAGAAAGCCTACCAACCATGCTAGATAGATAGATAGATAGATAGATAGATAGATAGATAGATAGATAGATAGATAGATAGATAGATAGATAGATAGATGATAGATAGATAGATAGATAGATAGATAGATAGATAGATATACCTAGATAGATAGATAGATAGATATAGATAGGTAGATGGATAGATATATAGATCGATAGAGATAGATAGATAGATGGATAGATAGATCGATATGTAGATAGATAGATAATAGATAGATAATAGATAGATAGATAGATAGATAGATAGATAGATAGAGATAGATAGATAGATAGATATAGATAGATATATATAGATATATATATATAGAGAGAGAGGGAGAGAGAGAGAGGAGAGAGAGAGAGAGAGAGAGAGAGAGAGAGAGAGAGAGAGAGAGAGAGAGAGAGAGGGCAAAAGAGTTTATATAGACAACTACGAATACGAAAACAGGAAAATATTTACATATATTTGCATAGATACACTGGCCATACAGACCTTACGATCCCAACGAGGTGGTCAGGACTAAATTCTAGTAGAGATGGCATATCCGATAGAAAAGGAAAGGATAGAAAAGAAGAAGAGAGAGAGAGAGAGAGAGAGAGAGAGAGAGAGAGAGAGAGAGAGAGAGAGAGAGAGAGAGAGAGAGAGAGAGAGAGATATATAGAGAGAGAGAGAGAGAGAGAGAGAGAGAGAGAGAGAGAGAGAGAGAGAGAGAGAGAGAGAGAGAGAGAAGGGGGGGGGGGGTATCATCAGCTAACCCCCACCACTCCATGACCTCGAGCCCCTTAACGGGAGATGGGTTGTTTTTCTAGACCCCCTTCTCCCTCATGTTTAGCCCCACTAGTTTTCAGATTGTATGATGTTTGCCCCATTAGTTTGTCGATTTTAAGACCTTTCGCCTCGTTTCTTTGTCAATATTAAGACCTTTCGTGCTATTTATTTGTCGATGTTTTCCTGGCGAACGATAGTGAGCCTGTAACTTTGGAAGAACCGGCCTTTGGCCGGGAAATTTGTCTACCGAAAAATGTACAACTTATCTAGAAGGGGGATTTAGTGGATGTTTTATAAAGTTTGATGGAGGTCTAGGGAGGAAACTAGAACACAATACAAAGTAACACAAATGACCCTAACAATAAGGTCATCCCCCTTAAGTAACTGGTAGTAATCGTGTTAACACCATTCTCGCGCCATGGACAACCCTTCACTTACCATGGACAACCCTTCACTTACCATGGACCTTACCCAGACATAATAGATAGTCCTGAGCTGCCTAGAACACAGAAGACACAGGACATATACAGACTCGTAACATCACACAGACCATACAGAAGACACAGAACACAGCACACATACAGGACTCGTAACAGCACACAGAAGACACAGAACACAGCACACATACTGGACTTGTAACAGCACACAGAACACAGCACACATACTGGACTTGTAACAGCACACAGAACACAGCACACATACTGGACTCGTAACAGCACACAGAACACAGCACACATACTAGACTCGTAACAGCACACAGAACACAGCACACATACTGGACTCGTAACAGCACACAGAACACAGCACACATACTGGACTCGTAACAGCACACATACTGGACTCGTAACAGCACACAGAACACAGCACACATACTGGACTCGTAACAGCACACAGAACACAGCACACATACAGGACTCATAACAACACACATAACTCACAGCAACCCTTATAACAGCACACAATGATACACTACAACACACTTAACTCACAGCAACCCTTACAGACACACATACACACAATAATACACAACATTCACAGTACCCCTTATAGACACACAGATACACAACACACAGAACTCACAGAACCCCTTACAACAGCACACCCAGATACAGAACAGCACACAAAACTCACAACACCCCTTACAACAACACACACAGATACACAACAGCACACAGAACTCACAACAACCCTCACAACAACACACACAACTCACAGCAACCCTCACAATAACACACACAGATACACAACACACAAAACTCACAACAACCCTTATAACAACACACACAGATACACAACAACACACAACACTCACAGCAACCCTCTCAACAACACACACAGATACACAACAACACACATAACTCACAGCAACCCTTACAACAACACACACAGATACACATCAACACACAGAACTCACAGCAACCCTCACAACAACACACACAGATACATAACAACACACATCTCACAGCAAACCTTACAACACACACAGATACACAACAACACACAGAACTCACAGCAACCCTCACAACAACACACACAGATACATAACAACACACAGAACTCACAGTAACCCTCACAACAACAACACACATAACTCACAGTAACCCTCACAACAACACACACAGATACACAACAACACACATAACTCACAGTAACCCTTACAACAACACACAGATACACAACCACACACATAACTCACAGTAACCCTCACAACAACAACACACAGATACACAACAACACACATAACTCACAGCAACCCTCACAACACACACACAGATACACAACAACACACAGAACTCACAGCAACCCTTACAACAACAACACACAGATACACAACAACACACATAACTCACAGCAACCCTCACAACAACACACACAGATACATAACAACACACATAACTCACAGCAACCATTACAACAACAACACACATAACTCACAGTAACCCTTACAACAACACACACAGATACACAACAACACACATAACTCACAGCAACCCTCACAACACACAGAACTCACAGCAACCCTTACAACACACACACAGATACACAACAACACACATAACTCACAGCAACCCTTACAACACACAGAACTCACAGCAACCCTTACAACAACACACAGATACACAACACACACATATACACAACAACACACATAACTCACAGCAACCCTCACAACAACACACACATAACTCACAGCAACCCTTACAACAACAACACACAGATACACAACAACATTCACAACACACACAGATACACAACAACACACAGAACTCACAACAACCCTTACAACAACACACACAGATACACAACAACATTCACAACATACACAGATACACAACACACATAACTCACAACAACCCTTACAACAGCAACACACAGATACACAACACACAGAACACACACAGATACACAACAACACACAGAACACACACAGATACACAACACACATAACTCACAACAACCCTTACAACAGCAACACACAGATACACTACAACACACAGAACACACACAGATACACAACACACAGAACACACACAGATACACAACACACAGAACTCACAACAACCCTTACAACAGCAACACACAGATACACTACAACACACAGAACACACACAGATACACAACAACACACATAACACACATAGATACACAACACATAGAACTCACAACAACCCTTACAACAACAACACACAGATACACTACAACACACAGAACACACACAGATACACAACAACACACATAACACACATAGATACACAACACACAGAACTCACAACAATCCTTACAACAAAAACACACAGATACACTACAACACACAGAACACACACAGATACACAACAACACACATAACACACATAGATACACAACACATAGAACTCACAACCCTTACAACAACAACACACAGATACACAACAACACACAGAACACACATAGATACACAACACACAGAACTCACAACAACCCTTACAACAGCAACACACAGAACACCCAAAACACCTCCACACTTTACGAAAGGTTGTTCCCAAATGCCACATATTATGAACTTCTTTGCCGAAAAATACCGCACAAAGCATTAAAAACAAATGAGTTATACATTTTGGAAATATACAAAAATTACCCAAAACACAAATCCTAGTCAAATAAACATTATACCCAACCAATAATATTTCCTTCCACGCTAATAACAACAAAACCCCGTATACAACATTAATTAATAATATACATAAGTTATCAAATATGAAGAAAGTGTATTAAAAACTCACCTGATAATAAAGTAGTGCAATCATCTAAACAGAAGGGAGCGCCGTTTTAAAGGTCATCTCCTCCAACAACCCCTAGAACGGAAACAAAAAAATCGAGTTTAGTTCTATGATTGAAATTATTAATGTCCTTTTAAATATATATTATTCTGCGATATAATATTCATTCTTATAAGGCTGACCGAATGTGTTTGGGAATATATAGTTATCCTTTACACACACACACACACACACACACACACACACACACACACAGAAAACAATAATAAATCACACACACACACATTAATTCATTCATTTTCATTCATTCATTCATTTATTCTCTCTCTCTCTCTCTCTCTCTCTCTCTCTCTCTCTCTCACACACACACACACACACACACACATATTAACTCTCTCTCTCTCTCTCTCACACACAATGAAATAATGGATCGCAGACACGCAACCAAAATTACGCGGTTTAATTTGTCCCTCAGCTGGTTACATTATAGTTGGTTCAAAGTGATGTGGCAGCTCGTACCGTACTGCCCCTTACTGTCCTGTTTAGTTGATGGGTGGTGGATAGACGGACAGACAGACAGACAGATAGATATAGATAGATATAGATAGAACGTGTGTATAAGAAAGAGAGATACACAGATAGAGATAGATATATAGATACAGAGTTACATAGAGTTACATAGATACACAGACTACACAGACTACACAGACCCTGCGGTCCCTAATACAGTAGGTAGTCCGTACTTAACCCTCTCCGACATATGACGCGATTTTGACCCTATTAGGGATACTTTAAAGCCTATGTTACCATCAGGGGTGTTTAGAAACCTTTAGTTTAGTTACTTCAACCTCTGCAGTTGTCTTTGAGTTAGCTGTGGGCAGAAAACTAATTTTGGAGAGGTAATTATAAGAGTGAGAGAACTCTATTTCTTATTGCTAATCTGGCAACCTCTGCGTCATATGAGTCTGAAGGGGAGTTAATGTTAAAATATAATTTACTACAAAGCGGAAGGCAAGGATAGCAACGCAGAAGGCTCTCTCCCCGTCCACCTCTCCCTCCGACCGTTGGTCGACATGAAATTCAGTTGGGGAAAAAAGTCCCCCAGCAGAATGAGAAAAAAAACTTCTACTGGGAAATTTATAGTAAAGAACGAATTTGAGAAATATTATATACTACTGATGTTTAACCTATTATATACTACTGATGCTTAACCTATTATATACTACTGATGGTTAACCTATTATATACTACTGATGGTTAACCTATTATATACTACTGATGGTTAACCTATTATATACTACTGATGCTTAACCTATTATATACTACTGATGCTTAACCTATTATATACTACTGATGTTTAACCTATTATATACTACTGATGCTTAACCTATTATATACTACTGATGCTTAACCTATTATATACTACTGATGCTTAACCTATTTTTTGGTTTTGTTCACCTATATTATTCCCACCTCCTCAAAATGAATGTCTAGACTTCTTTCGAATGTGTCAATTGTCTTACATTTCTTTCTCAGGCAATTTGTTCCACTCGTTGACCACACTGTAGGTGAAGAAGTGCTTTGTGACATCGAGATTCGCCCTCCTGGTTTTTAATTTCATTCCATTTCCCCGAGTTAATGAACTATTATCTATTTGGAAAAGTGAATCTACATCAATTTTGTCAAACCCCTTTAGTATCTTGAAACACTCGATTAATTGACCTCGCAATCTTCTCTTCTCAAGTGAAAACAAATTTAACTTGTTTAGTCTGTCATGAGAGAGAGAGAGAGAGAGAGAGAGAGAGAGAGAGAGAGAGAGAGAGTGAGTTACAAGGAGTTGCAAGGAATAAAATATAATACAACATTAATATATAAATGAATAAACAAAAATAAATCTCCCTTAATGACACAGTAGAGATACTAATACAATAAATAAACACACCATATGAGGAGGAGCACTTTATTGCCCGCTGAAGATTATGACGCAATTTGACAAGTGCTTCAAACTAACATTAACCGATTGTGTGTAGTTTAGGAAGGATCTGTGGAAATTTTAAGGGCAAAGACTATCTCCATTAACCCTATGACTTCCATACACCCATCCGAATCTGAATCAAATCGTCTAATAATAGCCAGGGATGAGGGCTGGTCCTATCCAGAGTAAGGTTTGGCATCGTCTACCCAACCTTAGCAGTTTCTATTTGTCTCTTTTCCTGTACTACTTTTCCTACCTCGGGGGCGGGTGGCTAAGTATCCCCCCCCCCCAACTCCTTGTATAATCCACCTGCTAGACGAGACAGATAAAAGGGCAAGAGACCGCGAAAGTGGTCCCAGACACTAAGGATTGGAACATTAAATGTTGTTTCCGTGTGGGCTCTGTCTCGAGTCGGCCACCCCTAGCTATGTGGTATGTGCCTGAGTACATAAATTATATACATACATTTTTATATTGTCTATGTGTATGGAGGAGACAAAAGGCAGGTTGCCTGAAACGAGTGTCTCCCCCAAAGTTAAAAGAGTGACAGAGCCAATTTCAAAGGACGTTGGAGTCAAAATGCCTGGACACACGCAGTTTAAAGCAGTCTAAGTCATAGGATGAAGGCAAGATTGATTAAGGGAGAAAGTTCCAGAGTTCACTTGTTGATTAGAAGAAAGACTGAGAAAATTTGCCAATTCTTGGGTTGGAGAGTTGGACAGAAAAGGAGTGTGACTGTGTTGAAAGGCGGGTGACTCGCACTCGCCGCAAAGGAGGGGATATACACTGTGAGAGCTCTGAAGAACACTGATTGTTGTAATAGCGATAGAAGAGTGAAATAGATGCAACATTGCGGCGTGTAGAAAGAGATTGCAGGGAACTAGTAAGAGAAAGTGAGTTGAGGAGGCTAAATGCTATTGACTCCACTCGTTCGAGAAGTGCGGTATGGGTGGAACCTCCCCACACATGTGAACAATACTCGATACAAAGGCGTACTGTGCCCCGATACAGAGCAAGAAGCTGCGCGTACATACACACATACATACATACATACATACATATATACATACATACACACATACATACATACATACTTTCATACATACATACATACTTACATATATACATACACACATACATACATACATACATACTTTCATACATACATACATACACACATACATACATACATACATACACTAACAGCCAGAAAACAGAAAATAAATGCGTCATCGGGTCTTGAAAGGGTTAAGGGAGCCCACCTCGCTTTTTTTCTCTTTATCTCCCTCTCTCTCTTTGGCTTTTATCCATTCGGCCCCATTCAGCCTACTGTTTTAAGACGTTTACCCCCAATCCAGGTGTCAATATTTTCCTGGCGAGCGGTAGCGAGCCAGCATATATATATATTTTTTGTTTTGACAGCAAGCTAAATTTGTACATTTTTCGATAGAAAAATGTCTCCGGCGAAGCCGGATTTCTCCATACAAAGCTGGCTCGCTATCGCTCGCCAGGAAGAAATTGACACCTGTATGGGGTTAAACGTCTTAAAACAGTTGGCTGAATGGGGCCGAATGGATACAAGCCAGGGAAAGAGAGAAAAGGAGAGAAAGATACACAAAAAAAGAGCCGGTGACATAAATTGAAGTTATGCTGGGCCGCTCGAATATCTCTCACCGCCCCCCCCCCCACCAGCCTAACCAAGGAGATGAGGGGGAGGGGAAGGAGGGGGAGGGGGAGGGGAGGGAAGGGGGGGGGGGCTGTATTATAATTTGCATCGGGGGGGGGGGGGGGGGAAAGTGGTCATGCATTAATGTTGGCAGGCTCGTCTCTGAATTATTGCACAGCTCCTGACAGCTGTTCGTGAAACCATTATGTTTATGCAAATGTAGCCATTTAAGGGGACATGGGCCGTTTTTCTGGTCCCTCTTCTTCCTCATGTTTAGCCCCACTTGTTTTGAGATTATAAGACGTTCGGCCCATTAGTTAGGCGATTTTACCACCTTTCACCCCATTTCGTTGTCAATTTTAAGACCTTTCGTGCCATTTAGGTGTCGATTTGATCCTGGCGAATGATAGCGATCCTATACATTTTAGGAGGAATCGGCCTTCGTTATTCTACCGAAAAATGTACAAATATATCTTGAAGGTGGGTCTAGGGGGTGTTTTTTTTTAAAGCTTGATGGAGATCTAGGGAGGAAACTACAAAATAAATGAATATATTAATAAATAGACCCCAAAAATAAATGAATATATTAATAAATAGACCCCAAAATAAATGAATATATTAATAAATAGACCCCAAAAATAAATGAATATATTTATAAATAGACCCCCAAAATAAATTAATATATAAATAAATAGACCCAAAAATACATTAATATATAAATAAATAGACCCAAAAATACATTAATATATAAATAAATAGACCCAAAAATAAATGAATGTATGAATGAATAGACCCCAAAATAAATGAATGTATGAATGAATAGACCCCAAAAATAAATGAATGTATGAATGAATAGACCCAAAAATAAATGAATGTATGAATGAATAGACCCCAAAATAAATGAATATATTAATAAATAGACCCCAAAATAAATGAATATATTAATAAATAGACCCCAAATATAAATGAATATATTTATAAATAGACCCCCAAAATAAATGAATATATTAATAAATAGACCCCAAAAATAAATGAATATATTAATAAATAGACCCCAAAAATAAATGAATATATTAATAAATAGACCCCAAAAATAAATGAATATATTAATAAATAGACCCCAAAAATAAATGAATAAATTAATAAAGAGACCCCCCAAAATAACCACTATCGCCTTAACGTTCGCAGGCTTGTCTCTAAATTATTGTACAGCTCCTGACAGCTGTTCGTGAAGCCATTATGTTTATGCAAATACAGCCATTTATGGGGACATGGGCCGTTTTTCTGGTCCCCCCTTCTCCCTCATGCTTAGCCACAATAGTTTTCAGATTTAATGACGGTCGGCCCATTAGTTTGGGGATTTTAATACCTTTCACCCCATTTTGTTGTCAATTTTAAGACCTTTCGTGCCATTTGGCTGTTCATTTTATCCTGGTGAACGATAGGGAGCCTGTAATTTTAAAAGGAACCGCCTGAAAAAATTTCTACCGAACAATTAAAAACAATTATCTTGAAGGGGGGTCTATAGGGGGTGTTTTTCTAAGCTTGATGGAGGTCTAGCGAGGAAACTAAAAGACAAATGAATACATCAATTAATAGAAAAAAAAAAAAAAAAAAAAAAAAAAAAAACCGGCCACTAGCCCTTTAAATTGATGTTAAGCTCAAACCAGCTGTATATGATTATACCTATATATTATACCTATATATTATATTCTTATAAATGTCAAGCTGCTTTGATCGGAACATCAAACTAAAAAAAAAAAAAAAAAAAAAAAAAAAAATATCACAAGATCTCAGTCGGCCTAATTAGTGATGTCTCGGCACCAAGTATGTTTTGATCAATAATGGGTATCGGTACTATCTAAAACTTGATTTATTCATTTCGAGTGAGGTATACCAACATGATCCTACAGTTACCCACCCTATTCAACATCTGCCAAACATTAATACCGCACAGAGCGAGCCAAACGTAATGCCAGTTGGGACATAACTTATTAGCACCACTGTACACTCGGACACCATAGTCTCTAGCTCACTCATAAATATTCGCCCAACTATTACTAATTATGGAAGTACAGTATATCTCTGGAAATAAATGTATGAATATAATTTTCTATTCATCATTAAAAAAAAAAAAAAAAAAAAAAAAATATATATATATATATATATATATACTGTGTGTATATATATATATATATATATATATATATATATATATACTGTATATATATATCATATTCTGCCAACTATTAGACGATTATATTCAGCTTAGGAAGGACCTCTAGCAATAATAAGACTTCAAAGTATCTCCACCAACTCTAATTCTAACTACCACAGCTCCTTCCTAAACTTCATACTATCGTCTAAATATAGCTAGACTAAAATATAACACACGTCGCTGGTACTAAAAGGGCAATTAATGTACTTAGACCCAACTGCATTATGGACAGCCTAATAATATAGTGAGAGGAAAGAACAATGAATGGGGCCATTGAACACTAAAATCGGCCTCGCTGGACATGAGGCAGAATATATGATAATTGAACTGTCCACAACTACCTCCTTGGATTGTACCTCATATTTTCCTACACTTATAATTATTAATCATTATCGGCAAGCAGAACTCAAACCCACAAATTTGATGCAATAACTTATTTCGATAGTGTGTTTAATTATTGTGGAGGAAGTTGTTTGCTTTGGCCGTTGATTAATGTATTTTAATTTGGCCCCTTGGTTAACAAAAACACCTTCCCAGACTTTCTTGCAACTAAAATATAAAATATGTTTTGGTAAATAAGGTAGTGTAGTGTATAAGGTGTTTGTAGTGTAATGTATTGATAGGAGGAGAAAGTGTTTTGGAGGGCAAGCTGGGGTTGCTCTTAATATTGTTGAGGAACAGAAAGGATCAGCTAGGGAGGCCAGGTGGAGTAACAGGAGTTCCAGCTGTCCTTATCAACCACCTAGTACTCCCCGGATGGTGCCTATAGCCTCCTCCTAGCAATTCTGGAGGTGGTACTCCCAGTCCCCACCTCCTGGCGAGCGATAGCAAGCCACCATATTTTGGATAACGTGTTGGACAGCTGGCTAAATGTGTACATTTGTATATAGAAAAATTTCTCCGGCGAAGCCGGATTTCATCATAAAATGCTGGCTCCCACAGATTCTTCCTAAGCTGTTTAAGGGGAGGTATTTAGTTTGTTCCCTAGACCTCCATCAATATTAAAATTACACCCCCTTGAGTCCCTTTTAAGATAAATTTGTAAATTTTTCGGTAGAAAAATTTCCCGGCCGAGGGCCGGTTCCTCTTAAATTACAGGTTCGCTATCGCTCGCCAGGATAAAATTGACACCTGAATTGCACGAAAGGTCTTAATATGGGGTGAAAGTTCTTAAAATCGCTAAACTAATGGGCAAACGTTTTATAATATCAAAAGCAATGGGGCTAAACATGAGGGAGAAAGGGGTCAAGACAAAAATCCCTCAAGTGGAGATCTCCCCTTAACATTCATTGTCTAACGTAGCCAGAATAAACTGTCAGAACGCTTTTTGATTATTTATTCTGGCTACCATTACATGATTATAATGTAGCTTAGAAAGGATCTGTGGGCATGACAAGGGTAAACACGATCTCAATTAACCCTCTTGACTTCCATATACTCTCTTCCTATTTCAAGTCTAATCGTCAATAATCTGTTTATTTTCAGCTGAGGGTAAATTGTCATGACCCCATCTTCATTACTCATTTGTTACGAAGATTTTGTACCGAAATGTGTTGTTAATTATGAAAACTTGGCACTAATATGGCGTAGATATATGATAGTTTCATATTTGGCATTAATATGGCGTAGATATATGATAGTTTCATATTTGGCATTAATATGGCGTAGATATATGATAGTTTCATATTTGGCACTAATATGGCATAGATATAATTATGATAGTTTCATATTTGGCACTAATATGGCGTAGATATATGATAGTTTCATATTTGGCATTAATATGGCGTAGATATATGATAGTTTCATATTTGGCATTAATATGGCGTAGATATATGATAGTTTTCATATTTGGCATTAATATGGCGTAGATATATGATAGTTTCATATTTGGCATTAATATGGCGTAGATATATGATAGTTTCATATTTGGCATTAATATGGCGTAGATATATGATAGTTTCATATTGGCATTAATATGGCGTAGATATATGATAGTTTTCATATTTGGCATTAATATGGCGTAGATATATGATAGTTTCATATTTGGCATTAATATGGCGTAGATATATGATAGTTTCATATTTGGCACTAATATGGCGTAGATATATGATAGTTTCATATTTTTCCATTACGTATCGGGGAATTTGCTGCTAAGGAATCCAATTTACCATCAGCTGATAAAAGAAAATAGCCAGAAAACTGAACAGAAATGCGTAATATCTTGAAAGGCGCAAGAAAATCGCAAACCCAGTAATTTGATGCAATAACTTAGGGCGAACACACACACACACACAAACATACACACACACACACACACACACACAGACACAAACACACACATTCACACACACACACTTACACATACAATTATACACACACACACATACAAACACACACACACACACAAACACACTCACATAAACACATACACACACACACACACAGACACAAACATACACACACACACACACACACACACATATAATGAACGGATAATGACGCACATATAATGAACGGATAATGACGCACATATAATGAACGGATAATGACGCACATATAATGAACGGATAATGACGCACATATAATGAACGGATAATGACGCACATATAATGAACGGATAATGACGCACATATAATGAACGGATAATGACGCACACATATAATGAACGGATAATGACGCACATATACTGAACGGATAATGACGCACATATAATGAACGGATAATGACGCACATATAATGAACGGATAATGACGCACATATAATGAACGGATAATGACGCACATATAATGAACGGATAATGACGCACATATAATGAACGGATAATGACGCACATATAATGAACGGATAATGACGCACATATAATGAACGGATAATGACGCACATATAATGAACGGATAATGACGCACATATAATGAACGGATAATGACGCACATATAATGAACGGATAATGACGCACATATAATGAACGGATAATGACGCACATATAATGAACGGATAATGACGCACATATAATGAACGGATAATGACGCACATATAATGAACGGATAATGACGCACATATACAGTATATTATAATTATTGGATAGCACTTGGTAAGGGGAGATTGGCCGTTGTTTTGGTCTATTCATTCATGTATTCCTGTATTTTTAGTTTCCTCGCTAGACCTTCATCAAGCTTAGAAAAACACCCCTTAGCTCCCCCTTCAAGATAAATTTGTACATTTTTCGGTAGAAAAGTGTCCCGGCCTTGGCCGGTTCCTCTTAAAATGTTAGGCTTGCTGTCGCTCGCCAGGAAAAAAATCGACACCTAAACGGTACGAAAGGTCTTAAAATTGACAACGGAATGGGGCGAAAGGTATTAAACTTCCGTGTGCCCATGCATTTTGTCCCCAAAATCTCTCGAATTTAGCTCTGTCACTCTTTGGCCTTTGGGGGAAACACTCGTTACAGGCACCCTGCCTTTTGTCTCCTTCATACAAATAAAAAATACAATATTCTATATCACAATAATATACAGTATACAGTATATGAATATATATACACAATATATATATATATATATATATATATATATATATATATATATATATATATATATATATATATATATATATATATATATATATATATATATATATATATATATATATATATATATATATATATATATATATATACCGGTATATATATATATATATATATATATACAGTATATATATATATGCTGTATATATATACAATTATACATACACACACAAACATACTCTTTCTCTCTCTCTCTCGCGCGCACACACACACACACAGAGTTATCAGTGTCAAACAACAATTATTAAAAACTATATCTTCACGCACGCACGCACACAGACACACACGCATGCACAGAGACACTCACTCTCTCACACACACAGGTATCCGTGGCAATCAAACCTTATTAATAGCTATATCTTCACGCACGCACGCACACAGACACACACACACACACACACACACAGACCCTCCCACCCACACACACCAACACACCCACCCACACAAAACAATCCGTGTCAATCAGCCTTAATTAACGGCTAATATACATCTATCTTTATCTTTATATATATATATATCTTTACGCACGCATACGCAGCCCTTACACCGGAAATACGCACGATCTCCGATAATTGGCCCCTAAAAGACACCATCATACGCACGAACGATCTCCCGGACCCTCGTTAACCCTTTTAGTAACGGCGACGTTTTTTTTTTTTTATTATATTATGTCAACTTGATGTCAACTTCATGTCAACTTTATGTCAACTTTATGTCAACTTTATGTCAACTTCATGTCAACTTTATGTCAACTTTAAACTCCTTCTGTACCGGCGACGTCTTTTAAGGGGGTACTGCTTGGTTTTTGGTCTATATATTTATCTATTAATTTAGTTTTGAGTTTCCTCGCTAGACCTCCATCAAGCTTAGAAAAACGCCCCCTAGACCCCCTTTTGAAGATAAATTTGTACATTTTTCGGTAGAAAAATTTCCCGGCTTCCTTCTAAAATTAGAGGCTCGCTATCGCTCGCCAGGAAAAATCGACACCTAAATGGCACGAAAGGGGTTAATATTGACAACAAAATTAGGAGAAATGTCTCAAAATCGCCAAACTAACGGAACGAACGTCTTAAAACCACAAAACTAATATGCTAAACATGAGGGAGAAGGGGGTCCAGAAAAAAACATGGATCTCCCCCCTTAACTCCTTCAGTACCGGCGACGTATTTTAACATTTATTCAAGCTACATTTAGACGATTTTATGAAGCTTAGGAAGGATGTGTGGTAGCTGAGGCGATTAGTTGAGATAGCCGCTTCAGAGATGGAGCTGCTTCGAGCCATGATGGATGCTTCACATGTCTCACTCCCCAGACTGGAACAAGACCTCACGGGCTTCACCGTGATGAGCGGTGCAATGTACAGGCTCTCAGCCTATGCCCGAGAGGGAGTAGTTGGAATATATAAAAAAAAAAAAAAAAAGTCTGTAGCCTTGTAATCAGTAGACATCCTTCCTAAGCTGATTGAAATCGTCTAACACTTGCCAGCATATAATGAAATAGACGTCGCCGGTACAGAAGGGGTTAAATGAATTGATTGAGCTTACAAAGGACCTCCTCTAACAATGAGTAGGCTACAAACTATCTCAAATAATAGGCTACAAACTATCTCAAATAATAGGCTACAAACTATCTCAAATAATAGGCTACAAACTATCTCAAATAATAGGTTACAAACTATCTCAAATAATAGGCTACAAACCATCTCAAATAATAGGCTACAAACTATCTCAAATAATAGGCTACAAACTATCTCAAATAATAGGCTACAAACTATCTCAAATAATAGGTTACAAACTATCTCAAATAATAGGCTACAAACTATCTCAAATAATAGGCTACAAACTATCTCAAATAATAGGCTACAAACTATCTCAAATAATAGGCTACAAACTATCTCAAATAATAGGCTACAAACTATCTCAAATAATAGGCTACAAACTATCTCAAATAATAGGTTACAAACTATCTCAAATAATAGGCTACAAACTATCTCAAATAATAGGCTACAAACTATCTCAAATAATAGGCTACAAACTATCTCAAATAATAGGCTACAAACTATCTCAAATAATAGGCTACAAACTATCTCAAATAATAGGCTACAAACTCTCTCAAATAATAGGTTACAAACTATCTCAAATAATAGGCTACAAACTATCTCAAATAATAGGCTACAAACTATCTCAAATAATAGGCTACAAACTATCTCAAATAATAGGCTACAAACTATCTCAAATAATAGGTTACAATCTATCTCAAATAATAGGCTACAAACTATCTCAAATAATAGGCTACAAACTATCTCTAATAATAGGCTACAAACTATCTCAAATAATAGGCTAAAAAACATCTCAAAAAATAGGCTACAAACTATCTCAAATAATAGGCTACAAACTATCTCAAATAATAGGCTACAAACTATCTCAAATAATAGGCTACAAACTATCTCAAATAATAGGTTACAAACTATCTCAAATAATAGGCTACAAACTATCTCAAATAATAGGCTACAAACTATCTCACATAATAGGCTACAAACTATCTCAAATAATAGGCTACAAACTATCTCAAATAATAGGCTACAAACTATCTCAAATAATAGGCTACAAACTATCTCAAATAATAGGTTACAAACTATCTCAAATAATAGGCTACAAACTATCTCAAATAATAGGCTTCAAACTATCTCAAATAATAGGCTACAAATTATCTCAAATAATAGGCTACAAACTATCTCAAATAATAGGCTACAAACTATCTCAAATAATAGGCTACAAACTATCTCAAATAATAGGTTACAAACTATCTCAAATAATAGGCTACAAACTATCTCAAATAATAGGCTACAAACTATCTCAAATAATAGGCTACAAACTATCTCAAATAATAGGCTACAAACTATCTCAAATAATAGGTTACAAACTATCTCAAATAATAGGCTACAAACTATCTCAAATAATAGGCTACAAACTATCTCAAATAATAGGCTACAAACTATCTCAAATAATAGGCTACAAACTATCTCAAATAATAGGCTACAAACTATCTCAAATAATAGGCTACAAACTATCTCAAATAATTGGCTACAAACTATCTCAAATAATAGGATACAAACTATCTCAAATAATAGGTTACAAACTATCTCAAATAATAGGCTACAAACTATCTCAAATAATAGGCTACAAACTATCTCAAATAATAGGCTACAAACTATCTCAAATAATAGGCTACAAACTATCTCAAATAATAGGCTACAACTATCTCAAATAATAGGTTACAAACTATCTCAAATAATAGGCTACAAACTATCTCAAATAATAGGCTACAAACTATCTCAAATAATAGGCTACAAACTATCTCAAATAATAGGCTACAAACTATCTCAAATATAGGCTACAAACTATCTCAAATAATAGGCTACAAACTATCTCAAATAATAGGCTACAAACTATCTCAAATAATAGGCTACAAACTATCTCAAATATAGGCTACAAACTATCTCAAATAATAGGCTACAAACTATATCAAATAATAGGCTACAAACTATCTCAAATAATAGGCTACAAACTATCTCAAATAATAGGTTACAAACTATCTCAAATAATAGGCTACACACTATCTCAAATAATAGGCTACACACTATCTCAAATAATAGGCTACAAACTATCTCAAATAATAGGCTACAAACTATCTCAAATAATCCCTTTACCTGCCATAGATCTTTCCTAAGCTTGATAAAATCGTCTAAAAAAGCTAGCATAAATATTAAAAGACGTCACCGGTACAGAAGGGGTTAACCCTTTTAGTACCGGTGACGTCTCTTCGAGTTGGTCTTGGGCATGGTTAGATGATTTTCTGCAGCTTAGGAAGGTGCTGTGGGCGCCAACAATTTAGTTGGGATAGTTTAGACTCCATTAAGGAGAGATTTTTAGTTAGTTCCCTAGGCCTCCATCAAGCTTAAAATGACACCCTCTAGGCCCCCTTTCAAGATAAATGTGTACATTTTTCGGTAGAAAAATGTCCCGGCCGGTGCCTCTTAAATTACAGGCTCGCTATCGCTCGCCAGAAAAAAATCGACACCTAAATTGCATGAAAGGTCTTAAAATTGACAGAAATTGGGCGAAAGGTCTTAATTATGGGGCGAACGTCTACAAATATCAAAAGCAATGGGGTGAACATGAGGGAGAAAGGGGTCCAGAAAAATAATCCCTCAAGTGGAAATCTCCCCTTAAATTGTAGAGGTTAGGCCTAATTCCACACTTGAATACAATCGTCTAATCTTCGGCAGTGACACACGAACGATTTTTCCGTCAATTTTTACGGGCAATAATAGACTGACAGCTTCAACATTTAAGTTCTTCTTCTTCTTCTTCTTTTTGTGGAGTTGCTGTCCCTTCCGAACGAATTAAACTACCTAGCATAATCTAATGTTGACCTAGTTTCCGATTCCAAGGCAAAACAGCCTCACAATCGTTCGATTAAAAAAAAACACTTGCTCATCGAAAATTGCCAGAACATGCGCTCGTGTGATACCGACTTAAGGGGAGATCTCCACTTGAGGGATTTTTTTCTTGACCCCTTTCTTCCTCATGTTTAGCCCCATTGATTTTGATATTATAAAACGTTTGCCCCATTAGTTTAACGATTTTAAGAACTTTCACCCCATATTAAGACCTTTCGTGCAATTCAGGTGTCGATTTTATCCTGGCGAGCGATAGCGAGCCTGTAATTTAAGAGGAACCGGCCTTCGGCCGGGACATTTTTCTACCGAAAAAATTAAAAATTTATCTTGAAAGGGGGTCAAGGGGGTGTAATTTTAAGATTGCTGGAAGAGTAGGAAACAAACTAGAAACCTCCCCTTAAAAAATACTCCCCCAAGATAAATATGTGCATTTATAGGTAGAAAAATGCCCTGGCCATAAATTGAAGACTCGCTATTGCTGGCCAGGAAAAAAAAAGACACCTAAATGGCACGATAGGTCCAAACCCAATTTCTCCATCTATCTACCCGTCCGGAACTCCCAGCGCGGAGTATCCCTTATTTTTCAATAATACAAAAAATAATCCTTCATCTTCTTTTAATATTCTTGGTGTCTCTTTTTCTTCTACTATCACTTGGAAAGACCATATTACCAGTCTTGCTGAACCGCCTCAAGGGGTTCTTTATTACCCCTGCACAGCTTCTTGCTCTGTACAGGGGCACAGTGCGTCCTTGTATTGAGTATTGTTCACATGTGTGGGGAGGATCCTCTCACACTGCACTCCTAGACAAAGTAGAAAGGAAGGCCTTTCGTATCATTAATTCCCGCCCACTCACCAACTCTTTGCAAACTCTCTCACTTCGCCGCAATGTTGCATCTCTCTCGCTATTCTATCGCTACTAAAATAATCAGTGCTCTTCGGAGTTCTCCCAGTGTATACCACCTCCTGTACGTAGGGGTACGTGGTACCCGTCTTGCAACACAATCCCACCCCTACTCTGTGCAACTCTCCAACCCAAGAGTGAAACGTTACTCTCAGTCTTTCTTCTATTCAATTTGGAAATTATGTTATTGATGTTGTTGTCTATATCATGAAATAATTATATTGTGTGAACAATATTGGACCCAGTGCTGAGCCCTGGGGGACTCCACTAGTCACTGGAGTCCAATCTGATTCAGCTCCATAAATAATTACTCTCTGCTTTCTTCCGTTTAAGGGGACATGGGTCGCTTTTCTGGTCCCCTTTCTCCCTCATGTTTTGCCCCATTAGTTTTCACATGTTAAGATGTTTGCCCCATTAGTTAGTCAATTTTAAGACCTTTCGCCCCCATTTCTTCGTCAATATTTATCTTTCGTGCTATTTAGGTGTCAATTTTTTCCCTGGCGAACGATAGTGAGCCTGTAATGTTGGAAGAACCGGCCTTCGGCCGGGAAATTTTTCTACCGAAAAATTTACAAATTAATCTAGAAGGGGGATCAAATGTTTTTTGTTTTTTGTTTTTTTTTATTTGATGGAGGTCTAGGGACGAAATTAGAAACACAATGAATACATGCAAAAATCACCCAAAAAGTGAACCATCCCCCCTTAGCCAGTTACTTATCCAATTGCGTGTGTTGCCTTGAATTCCTAGGCTCTCGACCTTCTGAAGTAATTTATTATGAGGGACCTCGTCGAAGGCCTTCTGGAAGTCCAAGTACACTATAGCAAGCCTTTGGTAAAATTAATGATTTTAGATAGGCTGTCATAGAATTCTATAAGGTTCGTTAGGCATGATCTCTTTGCTTTGAAGCCGTGATGACTGTTATTTATAAGAGAGAGAGAGAGAGAGAGAGAGAGAGAGAGAGAGAGAGAGAGAGAGAGAGAGAGAGAGAGAGAGAGAGAGAGAGAGAGAGAGAGAGAGAGAGAGAGAGACAATGGATAAGAGGGAGGGAGTAAAAAATAAATAGAGAGAGAGAGAGAGAGAGAGAGTCAGAGAAACGAAAGAGGGAGAACTGAGAGAGAGAGAGAGAGAGCGGAGCAGGGTAGACATGTGGACCCCGCCCTCCTTAACCCTATCATTAATTAAGACCCCAGACAGACTTCATGACTTCTTGACCCTTTACACTCATACTCTCTCTCTCTCTCTGTATATCAGTTCTCCCTCTTTCGTTTCTCTGACTCTCTGACTCTCTCTCTCTCTCTCTCTCTCTCGAATAACCACTGGCTGTGGAAATGCATATTATTATTATTAGTAGTAGTAGTAGTAGTAGTAGTAGTATTACTCTCTCAATTTATTCTTACTCCCTCCCTCTTATCCAGTGTCTGTCTGTCTGTCTGTCTGTCTGTCTCTCTCTCTCTCTCTCTCTCTCTCTCTCTCTCTCTCTCTCTCTCTCTTATTCTTGAAAATAATTGCTCCATTTATTTCTCAAAGCGGTTACTACGCATCTAACCCTTTGAAGATTATGACGCATTTTGACAGTATGTTCTGGCTACGATTAGACGATCTCATACAGTTTAGGAAGGACGTGTGGGAATAATAAGGGCAAAGACTCACACAATTAACCCTCTGACCGCCCTTGTATTGAGTATTGTTCACATGTGTGGGGAGGTTCCTCTCACACCGCTCTCCTAGACAAGGTTGAAAGGAAGGCCTTTCGTATCATTAACTCCCGTCCACTCACCTACTCTCTGCAATCTCTCTCTCTCCGCCGCAATGTTGCATCTCTCTCGCTATTCTATCGCTACTATAATAATCAGTGTTCCTCAGAGCTATCCCAGTGCATACCACCTCCTTTACGTAGGGCACGTGGTACCCGTCTTGCAACTCAATCCCACCCCTACTCTGTGCAACTCTCCAACCCAAGAGTGAAACGTTACTCTCAAACTTTCTTCTACTCAACATCTGAGCTCTGGAACTCTCTCCCAGAATCAGTCTTTCCCTCTTCCTATGACTTAAATTGCTTCAAACTCCGTGTGTCCAGGCATTTTGGCTCGAACGTCCCTTGATTCTGGCCCTGTCACTCTTTCAACTATGGGGGAGACACTCGCTATAGGCAGTTATGCCTTTTGCCTCCCTCAATCACATAGAAAAAAAAAAAAAAAAAAAAAAAAAATATACCCTTCCTAATCTTAATAAAATCATCTAATAATAGCCAGGAAACAGACAATAAATGCATACATGTATCTTGTAAGGGTTAATACGCGCACTGCTTGCCTACAGTACCATATGCTACATTCTAAATCATTATTATGGCTATAAATTGGGTAATTAAGTGTATTTATCTTATATAATATATATATATATATATATACTGTATATAATAATTATATAGGCTATATATATATATATATATATATATATATATATATATATATATATTAGTATGCACCCTAGACCTCCATCAATCTTAAAAAAAAAAACCCCCCCTTTGGTAGAAAAAAGCACTGGCCAATGCCGGTTCCTCGTAAACTGCAGGCCACAGTGACACTGCATGGTGGCCGGAGTGACATTGGGGGCCGGGGTTATATTGGGGGCCGGAGTTACAATGGGGGCCGGAGTGACAATGGGGGCCGGAGTGACAGTGGGGGCCGGAGTGACAATAGGGGCTGGAGTGACAGTGGGGGCCGGAGGAGACGGTGGGGGCCGGAGTGACAACAGGGGCTGGAGTGACAACAGGGGCTGGAGTGACAGTGGGGGGCTGGAGTGACGAGGGGGCCGGAGTGACAATGAAGGGACCGGAGCAACACACACAAGAACGGACGGACTGATATATCCTAGCCGACGTGTGCAGTGACCATTGGACACGCAGAGGGCCGGGGTTGGGCGGACTTTTCATATCACCTCACATATCCAGGCTTTTCTTTTTCTTTCTTTCTTTATACTGTTTATTTTTGTCTCCCATTGTCAATTTTCTTTGAGGTACGATAATGGGCCGTTTGATAATTGACCACTTGCGAGATCCAGGCTATAAGAACATAAGACAATGGGAGTATGCAGAAAGCCGATTGGCCCACACAAGGCACATCCCTCTCACACTCAACCCTAATTATAAGTCCTAATTATAGGCTCAGCTCACTAATACCATGAGGACCGACCTCACCGAAACGGTCAGAGATCAACTCGAAATTACCGGGGTCTACAGATCCCCCCTCACACCCAACCCATCTCGTCCATATGCCTTATCTAATTTTATCTTAAAGCTCCCTATCGTTCTCGATCCTACCATATCTCTCAGTAGACTGCATCACCGTTGATTCATTTAAACTCCGCCTAGACAAATATCTCGCATCAAACCCGCGACTGACTGCGTTTGTAAATGAATAACTTTATTTTATCCCCCCCTCAGTTACTAACCCATCTGTCCCCTACTAACTTCCTAATCCTGCCACGGACATTAGTTCCAGGGCAGTAATTCCCTTTCCAATGTTCCCTTACCCACTCTAAACCACTGTTTGGACACTTGATCCTCAGTGTTTTGGAGGACAAGCAACCTAGAAGGGTCACTAGATCTGTTGTTGCTTGATTTCCTTTGTACTCCTAGTAGCCTACTCTACAACTCTATTACCAAACTAATATTTGCCTATATCTTTTCTGAAACGAAATTGATCTAATTTGAAATAAAAAATTCGAGTTATATCACTGAGCTTCAGTACATTTGTCATGTCTCCTTTATTTATCCCACTAACCCACTTGAACACTTCTATCATATCCCCTCTAACTCTGCGTCTTTCTAACGAATGTAAGCCTAATTTCTTCAACTTTTCTTCATATGGTAGATTTCTAATATTATGATTTTTTTTTTCATTCTTCGTTGTACTCTCTCCAACGAATCTATGTCCATTCTGTAATAAGGCCACCACAATTGGACACCATAATCCATATGAGGTCTCACTAATGACAAGTAAAGTTTTAAGATAGCATCGGCAGTTCTGTTACTCACACTCCTTGAGATGAATCCGAGAATCCTGTTTGCCTTGTTACGAACGCTAATACACTGTTTTCTAGGCTTCAAATCATTGCTAACAAACACACAAACAAAATCCAAAACCCAATTTCTCAATCTATCTACCCGTCCGGAACTCCCATCTGACTATCCCTTATTCTTCAACAATAAAAAAATCAATCCTTCATCTTCTCTCAATATTCTTGGTGTCTCTTTTTCTTCTGCTATCACTTGGAAGGACCATATTACCAGTCTTGCTAAGGCAGCCTCCCAGAAGCTGGGTGTGCTCAACCGCCTCAACGGGTTCTTTACCCCTGCACAGCTTCTTGCTCCGTACAGGGGCACAGTGCGTCCTTGTATTGAGTATTGTTCATATGTGTGGTGAGGATCCCCTCCCACAGCACTTCTTGACAAAGTAGAAAAGAAAGCCTTTCGTCTCATTAACTCACGTCCACTCACCGATTCTTTGCAAGCTCTCTCTCTCTTCACCACAATGTTGCATCTCTCTCGCTATTCTACCGTTATTACAATAATCAGTGTTCCTCAGAGCTCTCTCAGTGTATACCACCTCCTCTACGTAGAGTACGTAGCACCCGTCTTGCAAAACACTGCCCAACTCTACTCTGTGCAAGTCTCCAACACAAGAGTGAAACGATATTCCCAATCGTTCTTCTCTTCAACAGCTGAGCTCTGGAACTCTCTCCCTGAATCCATCTTCTCTTCATCTTATGATTTAAATTGCTTCAAACTCTGTGTGTCCAGCCAATTTGGCTCGAACGTTCCTTGATTTTGGCCCTGTCACTCTTTCAACTCTGGAAGAGGCACTCGTCACAGGCAGTGCTGCCTTTTGTCTCCCTCATTCACATAGAAAAAAAAATATATACGGATAGTGATTTACCATCAATCTACCCAAAGTTCGTTTATTCAATTAATATAACCTTATAGGCAATACTTAGGGGAGGCCTCCTAGGCATGTGATAAGGAGTTGCTGGAAATCCTGTTTCATTTGTCTGGCTTACCTCACTGTTTTTATTTGTGTCTCGCCTACACAGAGAGTAATCCAGCTAGCTCTCACAAACACCTCCTCCTCCTCCTATTCATTCCACTACACTAAACAATTAAGCACACCACACTTATTTCCAATACACCCAAAGCTGTTTTTATGTCACTCTTTCTACTTTGGGGGAGACACTTGTTACAGGCAGCTTTGCCTTTTGTCTCCTTTACACACATAGAACAATATATATATACCCATCTAATATAAGAACATACAGCTAAATCACCCTCCATATACCCAATGATCGTATACACCCTTTTGTTATGTATAATGTTGATAATATACCTATCTAATTATTGCGTTCTCTCCACTAACCAACTTTACTCCTAAACTCGATTAGTGAATTTAACAAACACATGTGGCAGTCCGGGGATTCGAACCCAGGACGCTCACACCGAGAATCAACACACTTATGCATTGCATCACGAAGACTGTTAAAGAATGTTGCACAAGCCTACGATTTATTATGCAGTTTCGAATCCTGCATACCAATCTTAGCATCTACAATCATTGCAACTGCACTATCGGAGGCTATGAATAGGTGAATGGAAATAGTAATTAATGGGGCGCTTAAGGGGAGATCTCCACTTGAGGGATTTTTTTCTTGGCCCCTTTCTCCCTCATGTTTAGCCCCATTGCTTTTGAGATTTTAAGACGTTCGCCCCTTTATTTTGACGATTTTAAGAACCTTCGACCCATTTGTCAATTTTAAGACCTTTCGTGCCATTTAGGCGTCGATTTTATCCTGGCGAGCGATAGCGAGCCTGTAATTTAAGAGGAACCGGCTTTCAGCCGGGACATTTTTCTACCGAAAAATGTACAAATTTATCTTGAAAGGGGCTCAAAGGGGCGTAATCTTAAGCTTGATGGATATCTAGAGACCAAAATAAAAACCTCCCCTTAACCCTAGGGAAGGCCTCTCGATAAACTACTACTGAACCAGAATTAATTATTATGTTCTCTCCACTAACCAACTTTACTCCTAAACTCGATTAATGAATTTAACAAACACATGTGGCAGTCCGGGGATTCGAACCCAAGATAGCAAGGTAAATCACTCTCAATATACCCCATGATCGTGTAATAAATACCCTTGATACCCCAAATATACCCTATGGAAGTACAGTATAGTGTTGGTAATAAACCCATCGAATATAAGAACACAAAGCTAAATCACCCTCAATATACCCAATGGTCGTGTATACCCATTTGTACAACCCTCATTATTTGCAGCGTATGAGGTACACTCGGTCCAAAAAGTATCTGCACCCCTACCCTGATAATCTGGTGTGTACAGCTTGGTAGGGTTTGCATATCTACCTGTAGCTATATCCATCTATACTACTGTCTACCTCTACTACCTAAGACCTACAGCCTATACTACCAAGCTGTACACACCAGATAATCAGGGTACGGGTGCAGATACTTTTTTGACCGACTGTATCTCCGTTACCTTACCGGTATTACAGGATTCCCAACAATTTACCAAGATTGGAAGGCAAAGCGTCACATTTTTCCTTTGCCCCTCAACTTTCTCTTCATAATTGCTGAGGGGCACAGGGCCCTGAGTGGGGCTTTGGTTTCCCGGGCGTTTCCGCACCCTCCTCAGCTCCCCGCCATGGAGTGGCTTCGGTCACCCAGGCTATATTTTGGTCGGCAGGGAGGGTTCTGTGGGGGCGCTAGGTTATGGCCTTGGCCTTGCTCGGGGCCTTGGGGCTGTTCGGCCAGGCAGCTTGGGGAACAACAACAACAACAACAACCACTACTGCCAAATTAACCCTTCAACACTATCACTCATCTTGACACTTTATTATTGCTATTACTATATAGACGATTTTATAAAGATTTTGAAGGATCTGGGGGAAATAATAAGGGTAAAGACAGTTTATTCTGGCTAGCATCAAACAATTTTATACAGTTTAGGAAGGACCTGGGGGAAATCATAAGGGTAAAGACTATCTCAATTAGCCCTCTGACTTCCACATACCCTTCCTAATCTGAATAAAATCGTCTAATAATAGCCAGAAAACAGACAAGAAATGCGTAATCCGAAAGGGTTAACTGTCTTTTGCCTTTGGATTACCACACTAAGGGTAATGTCACACGAGCGCTTTTTCGGGCAATTTTCGATGAGCAAGTTTGTTCTCGTACTATTTTGAGGCTCTCACATTTTTCACATTTTCACATTTTTCACATTTTCACATTTTTCACATTTTTTCAATTTTGTTTTCACATTTTTCACATTTTCAAATTTTTTCACATTTTCAAATTTTTCACATTTTTAATTTTTTTTCAAATTGTTTTCAAATGTTTTCACTATTTTGAGGCTCTTTCACCCCGGCATCGGAAACTAGCCTGAAGGTAGATTATGCTCGGTGACTGATTTATGATAAGACTTGAATGTTGATGATCCCAGACTTCAATTGTCGGTAAATATTGACTACAAAAAAAATAAAAAAAAAATCGTTCGTGTAACACCAGCTTATGGGAGCTCAGACGGTATTGTGCAGCATAATTTACTGGTTCGGCTCAATGGTTTAAGGAGGAGGTTTAGTTTGCTCTCTAAAGCTCTATCAAACTTAAAATATCACCCACAAGACCTCCCTTCGATATAAATTTGTACATATTTCGGTAGAAAAATGTCCCGGCCGATTCCTCTTCAAATACAGGCTCGCTATCGCTCGCCAAGATTTTTTTTTTACACCTAAATGGCACGAAAGGTCTTAATATTGGCAAAGAAATGGGGCAAAAGGTCTGAAAATCACCAAACTAATGGGGCGAATGTCTTAAAATCCCATAACTAATAGGGCTAAACATGAGGGAGGAGGAGGACTCGAAAAACCAACTGCCTCCCCTTAAGGCTTCAAACAACTATAGTCCATTCATTCTAGGTAGGCCAAAAATCCTGACCACTAACTTCTATATCTCAAAGACGGCTAGAGTACTTCTGTCTACGCTGGCAGAGGTATGTGCTCAACCTATCACCTCCTAAACTGCATCAATTCTTCCTAGGCCTATATCCTACCACCTCCTTAACTGCATCAATTCTTCCTAGGCCTATATCCTACCACCTCCTTAACTGCATCAATTCTTCCTAGGCCTATATTCTACCACCTCCTTAACTGCATCAATTCTTCCTAGGCCTATATTCTACCACCTCCTAAACTGCATCACCTCTTCCTAGGCCTATATCCCATCTGCCCGCTAAATTCCTTACTAATCGGCTCGTAACTTTTTGAGATATCTTGAAAATATACACCATATGAGGAGGAGCACTTTAGCAGATAGTTGCTTCAGGTGACTTGAAGAAGCTATCTGCGAGCCGTTGTCAATAAAGTGCACCTCCTCATATGGTGTTATATTCATTCAAATTTCTAAGTTATTTTAAGGAGTTTTTTGAGTTTGTTCACTAGACCTCCATCAAGCTTAAAATGACACCCCCTTGAGCCCCTTTCCAGATAAATTTGTAAATTTTTCGGCAGAAGGCCGGTTCCTCTTAAATTACAGGCTCGCTATCGCTCGCCAGGAAAAAATCAAAACCTAAATGGCACAACAGGTCTTAAAATTGACAGAAATGGGGCGAAAATGGTTAAAATCGCCAAACTAACGGAGCAAACATCTTAACATTTTAAACCTAGTGGGGCTAATAATGAGGGAGGAGGTTTGAATAATAATCCCTCAAGTGAAAATCTCCCCTGAAGATATCTTGTTAACAGGCAAAAAAAATAAAAATAATAAACAGTCTCTCATTTCTTTTGTCTCTACTTCGGCCCCAACGAGAAAATAATTAGATTTAAATTAGTTTCTGTGATTACAAAGACGATTATAATGATCTTTTAATTAAACGCAGACGGTAGGATTATGGACGAGTATTTCTAGCGAGTCCTTCCTGCACCTGTTCACACACACACATACACACAAAACACACAACACACACACACACACACAAAACACACAACACACAACACACACGCATCAATATAATAGTTTAGTATGGTACTCTTCACCAGTAGTACGACACACACACACACACACACACAGTACATACACAGACATATTGCGCGTGTGTATGTGTCTGTGTGTGTATGTGTGTGCGTGTGTGTGTGTGTGTGTGTATCCTATATTTTGCACCTTGCTAAATATACTGTTATACACATAATATCCCCCCCCCCCTTTCATACCCCCTCCCCTACCCCCCCCCCCCCCCCCCAGCCCTATATCATCCTACCCCCACTCAAGCCATGGCCCACACCTCATACCCTATCCTACCCCCAACACCCCCTCTCTCTCTCCAACCCTATCTACCCCATACCCCCCCTCCACCACCCAGCCCGTACCCCCCCTACCCCATCATAATACCTCCCCCTCACCACCAGGGCTCCCTACCTCCCCCCTCGCTCTCATCACACCACCACCAACCTACCCCCCCCCCCCCTCCAACACACCCCTCTCTCATCAGACCACCACATACCCATCCCTCCCACCTACCCCTCCCCCCCTCCAACACACCCCTCTCTCATCACACCACCACATACCCATCCCTCCCACCTAGACCCCGCCCCCATTCTCCCATCACATACCCATCCCTCCCACCTACACCCCCCCCCTTCCCTCCCACCTAGACCCCCCCCCCATCACATACCCATCCCTCCCACATGGAACCCACCATCCCTCCCACCTAGATCCCCCCTTTCCTCCCATCACATACCCATCCCTCCCACCTAGATCCCCCCATTCCTCCCATCCCATACCCATCCCTCCCACCTAGATCTCCCCATCCCTCCCACATGGAACTCACCATCCCTCCTACCTAGATCCCCCCATTCCTCCCATCCCATACCCATCCCTCCCACATGGAACCCCACCTTCCCTCCCACCTAGATCCCCCCCATTCCTCCCACATGGAACCCACCATCCCTTCCACCTAGATCCCCCCATTCCTCCCACATGGAACCCACCATCCCTCCCACCTAGATCCCCCCCTTCCTCCCCCATGGAACCCACCACCCCTCCCACCCAGATCCCCCCATCCCTCCCACATGGAACCCACCATCCCTCCCACCTAGATCCCCCCATCCCTCCCACATGGAACCCACCATCCCTCCCACCTAGATCCCCCCATCCCTCCCACATGGAACCCACCATCCCTCCCACCTAGATCCCCCCATTCCTCCCACATGGAACCCACCATCCCTCCCACCTAGATCCCCCCATCCCCCCCACATGGAACCCACCATCCCTCCCACCTAGATCTCCCCATCCCTCCCACATGGAACCCACCATCCCTCCCACCTAGATCCCCCCATTCCTCCCATCACATACCCATCCCTCCCACATGGAACCCACCTTCCCTCCCACCTAGATCCCCCCATTCCTCCCATCACATACCCATCCCTCCCACATGGAACCCACCTTCCCTCCCACCTAGATCCCCCAATTCCTCCCACATGGAACCCACCATCCCTTCCACGTAGATGCCCCGATTCCTCCCATCACATACCCATCCCTCCCACATGGAACCCACCTTCCCTCCCACCTAGATCCCCCCATTCCTCCCATCACATACCCATCCCTCCCACATGGAACCCACCATCCCTTCCACCTAGATGCCCCCATTCCTCCCATCACATACCCATCCCTCCCACATGGAACCCACCTTCCCTCCCACCTAGATCCCCCCATTCCTCCCATCACATACCCATCCCTCCCACATGGAACCCACCATCCCTCCCACCTAGATCCCCCCATTCCTCCCATCCCATACCCATCCCTCCCACCTAGATCCCCCCATCCCTCCCACATGGAACCCACCATCCCTCCCACCTATATCCCCCCATCCCTCCCACATGGAACCCACCATCCCTCCCACCTAGATCCCCCCATCCCTCCCACATGGAACCCACCATCCCTCCCACCTAGATCCCCCCCTTCCTCCCACATGGAACCCACCATCCCTCCCACCTAGATCCCCCAATCCCTCCCACATCGAACCCACCTTCCCTCCCACCTAGATCCCCCCATTCCTCCCACATGGAACCCACCATCCCTCCCACCTAGATCCCCCCATCCCTCCCACATGGAACCCACCATCCCTCCCACCTAGATCCCCCCATCCCTCTCACATGGAACCCACCATCCCTCCCACCTAGATCCCCCCATTCCTCCCACATGGAAACCCACCATCCCTCCCACCTAGATCCCCCCATCCCTCCCACATGGAACCCACCATCCCTCCCACCTAGATCCCCCCCTCCCTCCCCCCTGGAACCCACCATCCCTCCCCCCTAGCTCCCCCTTTTCCTCCCATGGAACCCACCATCCCTCCCACCTAGATCCCCCCATCCCTCCCACATGGAACCCACCATCCCTTCCACGTAGATGCCCCCATCCCTCCCACATGGAACCCACCATCCCTTCCACGTAGATGCCCCCATTCCTCCCATCACATACCCATCCCTCCCACATGGAACCCACCATCCCTTCCACCTAGATTCCCCCATTCCTCCCATCACATACCCATCCCTCCCACATGGAAACCCACCTTCCCTCCCACCTAGATCCCCCCATTCCTCCCATCACATACCCATCCCTCCCACATGGAACCCACCTTCCCTCCCACCTAGATCCCCCCATTCCTCCCACATGGAACCCACCATCCCTTCCACCTAGATGCCCCCATTCCTCCCATCCCATACCCATCCCTCCAACCTAAATCCCCACATTCCTCCCACATGGAACCCACCATTCATCCCACCTAGATGTAGCCATCCCTCCCACATGGAACCCACCATCCCTCCCACCTAGGTCCCCCCATTCCTCCCACCTGGGACCCACCCTCCCTCCCCCCCACATCCCCCCCTCCCTCCCACATGGAACCCACCATCCCCCCCCCCTAGATCCCCCCCTCCCTCCCCCCAGGAACCCCCCCTCCCTCCCACCTAGATCCCCCCATCCCTCCCACATGGAACCACCATCCCTCCCACCTAGATCCCCCCATTCCTCCCACATGGAACCCACCATCCCTCCCACCTAGATCCCCCCATCCCTCCCACATGGAACCCACCATCCCTCCCACCTAGATCCCCCCATCCCTCCCACATGGAACCCACCATCCCTCCCACCTAGATCCCCCCATCCCTCCCACATGGAACCCACCATCCCTCCCACCTAGATCCCCCAATCCCTCCCACATGGAACCCACCATCCCTCCCACCTAGATCCCCCCATTCCTCCCACATGGAACCACCATCCCTCCCACCTAGATCCCCCCTTCCTCCCACATGGAACCCACCATCCCTCCCACCTAGATCCCCCCATTCCTCCCACATGGAACCCACCATCCCTCCCACCTAGATGCCCCCATCCCTCCCACATGGAACCCACCATCCCTCCCACCTAGATCCCCCCATTCCTCCCATCACATACCCATCCCTCCCACATGGAACCCACCTTCCCTCCCACCTAGATCCCCCCATTCCTCCCATCACATACCCATCCCTCCCACATGGAACCCACCATCCCTTCCACCTAGATGCCCCCATTCCTCCCATCACATACCCATCCCTCCCACATGGAACCCACCTTCCCTCCCACCTAGATCCCCCCATTCCTCCCATCACATACCCATCCCTCCCACATGGAACCCACCTTCCCTCCCACCTAGATCCCCCCATTCCTCCCACATGGAACCCACCATCCCTCCCACCTAGATCCCCCCATTCCTCCCATCACATACCCATCCCTCCCACATGGAACCCACCATCCCTTCCACCTAGATGCCCCCATTCCTCCCATCACATACCCATCCCTCCCACATGGAACCCACCTTCCCTCCCACCTAGATCCCCCCATTCCTCCCATCACATACCCATCCCTCCCACCTAGATCCCCCCATTCCTCCCATCACATACCCATCCCTCCCACCTAGATCCCCCCATTCCTCCCATCACATACCCATCCCTCCCACCTAGATCCCCCCATTCCTCCCATCACATACCCATCCCTCCCACCTAGATCCCCCCATTCCTCCCATCACATACCCATCCCTCCCACCTAGATCCCCCCATTCCTCCCATCACATACCCATGGGTCGTCTCCTACACGAAGCAGTCCGCAGCCATGGATCAAAAAACGCCATCCGAGAAGAAGCAGCAGTGACATAAATCATCCAACGCCAAGAAAAAAACAGAGGCAACCGAGGACCACCAGCGATAAGGACCGAAGACAGCGAGGACCGAGGACAGCCATGAACATAAATGTAGATCCGACAAGAACCAAACATATTATTAAAGAGCGTTCCGTGAGTTCTAAAATAACAAATTTAAAGGTTTTCTATGCAAACGCTCGTAGCATACGCAATAAATTTTCAGATTTAGAGGAGCTAGTGTTTACAGAAAATTATGATGTGATTGGCATAACAGAATCTTGGCTCAATACAGAAGATAGAGACTTTTTAGCAGAGTATTCACTTCCCGGTTATGTAATGTTTGAGAAAAGCCGAATAAATCGAAATGGAGGTGGCGTTTACTTTATATCAAAGAAAGTCTTAACCCTACCCTCTTGTCAAAACCTCAAATTGTGAACGTCGACGCATCTTTTGTGCTAATAAAGAATAATAAGGTACAAAAATAATACTTGCATTAATATACAGACCTCCAGCTCAATCAGTGCAAACTGACCGAGAAATTTATGAACAAATTGCAGATGTAAGTAACTCACAAGATACCGTAATTTTTGGTGACTTTAATTTACCTGTGACCAAGTGGGGCGATACTCTTACTTCACACTCCGGACATGACTTGTATACGAACTTGCAAGAGAGTTCGCTTTATCAATTTGTTGGAACGCCGACCCGTGGTATTAACGTTCTTGACATTGTACTTGCAACAAAAGAATTAATAGAGAATTTGAATGTTGGTGATGAATTCAGTAACAGCGACCATCGTACGATAACTTTCACTTTAAAGTTTACTAGTAACGAACCAAATAGTAGCATCGAAAAAGTCCCTAATTTCAAGAAAGCAAACTTCCATAAACTTAGAGCTATGTTTAAAGAAACTGACTGGAGCTTTTTAATTCACAATAACGACATAAATACATCTTGGAAGTTATTCGAAGCCACTTACCTAAAAGCAGTGCAAGACTGCATACCATCGAAAACTCGGCGTCCAGGCCATAATAATAAGCCCAAATGGTGGAATAAAGATATTTCAAACTGCCTGCTTGCTAAAAAATTTGCTAATGATAGATTAAAATCCTCACAAAATGACGAAGAACGGCTGAAATTTGTAGAGCTACGACGCAAAGCCAAAAGTTAATTAAGCAAAGTAAAAAGACCTTAGAGTTACATATTGCGAATCAAAGTAAAACAAACCCGAAAGAATTCTATAGTTATATCAGAAAGAAAAAAGTCGTTACTTCAACTGTTGGACCGTTAGTCGATGAAAATGGAGAATACACCAAAGACGAAGAACAAATGAGTAATGCCCTCAATACCTTCTTTGCATCAGTTTTTACAACAGAAGACCTCAGTGATATCCCTACACCATCGCCGATTCAGATTGATAATTCAGATGTTCTAAGCAATATCACCGTTACAGAGAGAGAAGTATTGAATTGTTTAGATAAACTCAAGGTAAATAAAACGCCTGGACCTGATACAATCTCGCCTAGAGTTCTAAAGGAAGCTAAGGATGAGCTCTCCAAACCACTGACATTACTATTCAATAAATCCTTGCAGTCTGGAACTATGCCCGATCAGTGGAAGCTAGCCAACGTAACACCGATATTCAAAAAAGGCAGCAAATCCCTACCCAGTAACTATCGTCCAATTAGCTTAACCTCAGTTGTATGTAAAATGCTAGAAACGGTCATACGAGACAGACTCGTAAATCACTTAGAGGAAAATAACATACTTAAAGATACTCAACACGGCTTTCGTAAAAAACGTTCCTGTTTAACAAACCTCTTAGACTTCTTCCACGATATCCTCAACCTCTACGATGAGAGTAAAGCTGTAGATATTATATACCTTGATTTTCAAAAGGCCTTTGACAAAGTTCCCCACAAACGTTTACTGCTAAAACTAAAAGCGCATGGAATACAAGACGGTGTGTTGAAATGGATAGAAAATTGGCTCAGCGACAGAAAGCAAAGAGTAGTCATAAACGGTAAGGCATCAAAATGGACCAATGTAAGTAGCGGGGTACCCCAGGGATCGGTACTAGGACCAATTCTCTTTCTAATTTACATCAACGACATAGATGAGGGTCTCACCTGTACAATCTCAAAATTTGCTGACGATACAAAAATTGCAAATAGCGTACTCTCAAAGAACAAGTTGACGATATGCAACACAATCTAGATAAATTGTCATGTTGGGCCCAAATTTGGCAAATGAGTTTCAATGCGGATAAATGTAAAGTACTACATATCGGATACCTAAATGAGAAAGCAAACTATTCGATGAATGGCACTCAGCTTAAGAATGTAAACAGAGAAAACCGATCTGGGAGTAACAATATCGAGTAACCTAAAACCGAGTCAACAATGTTCAGAAGTTGTTAAGAAGGCAAACAAAATAATTGGCTTTATAGGCAGGTCATTTGAGCATAAATCCAAAGAAGTTATCCTAACCCTTTACAATTCATTAGTCCGCCCTCTTCTGGAATACTGCGTTCAATCCTGGTGCCCTTATTACCAAAAAGATATAAACAAGCTAGAACGAGTTCAACGTAGAGTTACCAAAATGATACCTAGCCTAAAGAACAAACCATACGAAGAGCGTCTTAGAGAATTAAATCTATTTCCTTTAACCCAGCGCAGATTAAGAGGTGACTTAATTCAAGTGTTCAAAATCATCAAAGGCATCGACAATATGAACTGTAGTAAGTACTTCACTATCGACCAATCTAATTACACGCGGGGAAACGGTTGCAAAATTATTGGTAAATCTTTTAACTCACACGAATCTAAGAATTTCTTCTTCAATCGAGTTGTCAACTTGTGGAATGGGCTTCCCCGAAACGTTATAGACTGCATCACCGTTGATTCATTTAAACTCCGCCTAGACAAATATCTCGCATCAAACCCGCGACTGACTGCGTTTGTAAATGAATAACTTTATTTTATCCCCCCCTCAGTTACTAACCCATCTGTCCCCTACTAACTTCCTAATCCTGCCACGGACATTAGTTCCAGGGCAGTAATTCCCTTTCCAATGTTCCCTTACCCACTCTAAACCACTGTTTGGACACTTGATCCTCAGTGTTTTGGAGGACAAGCAACCTAGAAGGGTCACTAGATCTGTTGTTGCTTGATTTCCTTTGTACTCCTTTGTACTCCTTTGTACTCCATCCCTCCCACCTAGATCCCCCCATTCCTCCCATCACATACCCATCCCTCCCACCTAGATCCCCCCATTCCTCCCATCACATACCCATCCCTCCCACCTAGTGACTATAGATACCTTTTCGATGTTAGTATTATAGTATGTGATATATTGCGATGTTTACACAGCGCACCAAGGTTAATAGCATGATATAAACAATGGATGAATTATATGTGACTACCGGTATGTGTTTAATAGTAACTACTATGGATGACGTCTGATCAATCACACACACACACACACACACACACACACACATACACACACACACACACACACACACACAATGGAAGCCTGTCCATTCACTGTGGTATGGTAGTGTTTCTTTACAATCTGAATTCTTTAAGGGGAGGTTTTTAGTTAGTTTCTTACACTTCCATCAAACTTGAAATTACACCCCCTTGACCCCCTTTCAAGATAAATTTGTACATTTTTTGGTAGATAAATGTCCCGGCCGAAGGCCGGTTCCTCTTAAATTACAGGCTCGCTATCGTTCGCCAGGATAAAAATCGACACCTGACTGGCACGAAAGGTCTTAATATGGGGTGAAAGTTCTTAAAATCGCTAAACTAATGGGTCGAACGTTTTATATCAAAAGCAATGGGGCTAAACATGAGGGTGAAAGGGGTCAAGAAAAAAATCCCTCAAGTGGAGATCTCCCCTTTAATAGCTATCCGTGTTTAATGTAGATACAGGAGGGAATAACACACACATGGTATTGTTGTCATTTGCATATCAGATTATGTAGTATGAATCGTACACCCACACACACACACATTCTCTCTCTCTCTCACTCACTGTATTTGTCAGCCGCCATCTATCTATTCATCTATCAATCTCTAACTCCCCCCCCCCCCCCCACACACACACAGTCTCTCTCTCTCTCTCTTTTAAGAATAATAGCTATGTAGACACCTTCACTTAGTTCACATTGCTGGGAGCTAATGAGGCGTGAAATCATTGAAGCATGAACACACACACACACACACACACAGTCTCTCTCTCTTTTCAGAATAATAGCTATGTAGACACCTTCACTTAGTTCACATTGCTGGGAGCTAATGAGGCGTGAAATCATTGAAGCATGAACACACACACACACACACACACACACACAGCCCGTAGCCTAGTAGGTAGAGCTCTCGTCTCACACACGAGGGGTCGGGGGTTCAATCCCCGGCTGGGCGGAGACAAATTGGGCTTGTCTCCTTTCATGTGTTAGCCTCAGTTCACCTAGCTGTAAATAGGTACCTGGAATAAGTGGACGACGTTGTGACGTCCCATCTGGGGTTGGCAAAAATGGTACAAGGCGAGATGGGTATCATATGGTTCACCTAAGCTGATGGCTACCTAAGCCTTCGGGCGAGATGGTACCGTCTATAGTGAGATTGGTACCATACAGATCCACCCTAAGCCTTCGTTTCCGATGTCGCCAATTGGCTAAATACAGACTACACACACACATCCACAGCCATTCCAACAGTACATAAAAACACTTAACATGCATTTCACGCAATACATTCCCAGTTAAGGAGGCGCGATAATAATGAGCTTAGCTCGCATTGCGTGGATTCCCCTTGACGAACAAGTAACTGAGTAACAGTCTCTCTCTCTCTTTTCAGAATAATAGCTATGCAGACACCTTCACTTAGTTCACATTGCTGGGAGCTAATGAGGCGTGAAATCATTGAAGCATGAACACACACACACACACACACACACAGTCTCTCTCTCTCTCTTTTCAGAATAATAGCTATGCAGACACCTTCACTTAGTTCACATTGCTGGGAGCTAATGAGGCGTGAAATCATTGAAGCATGAACACACACACACACACACACACACACACAGTTGTATACGAACTTGCAAGAGAGTTCGCTTTATCAATTTGTTCGAACGCCAACCCGTGGTAATAACGTTCTTGACATTGTACTTGCAACAAAAGAAGAATTAATAGAGAATTTGAATGTTGGTGATGAATTCAGTAACAGCGACCATCGTACGATAACTTTCACTTTAAAGTTTACTAGTAACGAACCAAATAGTAGCATCGAAAAAGTCCCTAATTTCAAGAAAGCAAACTTCCATAAACTTAGAGCTATGTTTAAAGAAACTGACTGGAGCTTTTTAATTAACAATAACGACATAAATACATCTTGGAAGTTATTCGAAGCCACTTACCTAAAAGCAGTGCAAGACTGCATACCATCGAAAATACGGCGTCCAAGCCATAATAATAAGCCCAAATGGTGGAATAAAGATATTTCAAACTGCCTGCTTGCTAAAAAATTTGCTAATGATAGATTAAAATCCTCACAAAATGACGAAGAACGGCTGAAATTTGTAGAGCTACGACGCAAAGCCAAAAAGTTAATTAAGCAAAGTAAAAAGACCTTAGAGTTACATATTGCGAATCAAAGTAAAACAAACCCGAAAGAATTCTATAGTTATATCAGAAAGAAAAAAGTAGTTACTTCAACTGTTGGACCGTTAGTCGATGAAAATGGAGAATACACCAAAGACGAAGTACAAATGAGTAATGCCCTCAATACCTTCTTTGCATCAGTTTTTACAACAGAAGACCTCAGTGATATCCCTACACCATCGCCGATTCAGATTGATAATTCAGATGTTCTAAGCAATATCACCGTTACAGAGAGAGAAGTATTGAATTGTTTAGATAAACTCAAGGTAAATAAAACGCCTGGACCTGATACAATCTCGCCTAGAGTTCTAAAGGAAGCTAAGGATGAGCTCTCCAAACCACTGACATTACTATTCAATAAATCCTTGCAGTCTGGAACTATGCCCGATCAGTGGAAGCTAGCCAACGTAACACCGATATTAAAAAGGCAGCAAATCCCTACCCAGTAACTATCGTCCAATTAGCTTAACCTCAGTTGTATGTAAAATGCTAGAAACGGTCATACGAGACCGACTCGTAAATCACTTAGAGGAAAATAACATACTTAAAGATACTCAACACGGCTTTCGTAAAAAACGTTCCTGTTTAACAAACCTCTTAGACTTCTTCCACGATATCCTCAACCTCTACGATGAGAGTAAAGCTGTAGATATTATATACCTTGATTTTCAAAAGGCCTTTGACAAAGTTCCCCACAAACGTTTACTGCTAAAACTAAAAGCACATGGAATACAAGACGGTGTGTTGAAATGGATAGAAAATTGGCTCAGCGACAGAAAGCAAAGAGTAGTCATAAACGGTAAGGCATCTAAATGGACCAATGTAAGTAGCGGGGTACCCCAGGGATCGGTACTAGGACCAATTCTCTTTCTAATTTACATCAACGACATAGATGAGGGTCTCACCTGTACAATCTCAAAATTTGCTGACGATACAAAAATTGCAAATAGCGTACTCTCAAAAGAACAAGTTGACGATATGCAACACAATCTAGATAAATTGTCATGTTGGGCCCAAATTTGGCAAATGAGTTTCAATGCGGATAAATGTAAAGTACTACATATCGGATACCTAAATGAGAAAGCAAACTATTCGATGAATGGCACTCAGCTTAAGAATGTAAACAGAGAAACCGATCTGGGAGTAACAATATCGAGTAACCTAAAACCGAGTCAACAATGTTCAGAAGTTGTTAAGAAGGCAAACAAAATAATTGGCTTTATAGGCAGGTCATTTGAGCATAAATCCAAAGAAGTTATCCTAACCCTTTACAATTCCTTAGTCCGCCCTCTTCTGGAATACTGCGTTCAATCCTGGTGCCCTTATTACCAAAAAGATATAAACAAGCTAGAACGAGTTCAACGTAGAGTTACCAAAATGATACCTAGCCTAAAGAACAAACCATACGAAGAGCGTCTTAGAGAATTAAATCTATTTCCTTTAACCCAGCGCAGATTAAGAGGTGACTTAATTCAAAAGTTCAAAATCATCAAAGGCATCGACAATATGAACTCTAGTAAGTACTTCACTATCGACCAATCTAATTACACGCGGGGAAACGGTTGCAAAATTATTGGTAAATCTTTTAACTCACACGAATCTAAGAATTTCTTCTTCAATCGAGTTGTCAACTTGTGGAATGGGCTTCCCCGAAACGTTATAGACTGCATCACCGTTGATTCATTTAAACTCCGCCTAGACAAATATCTCGCATCAAACCCGCGACTGACTGCGTTTGTAAATTAATAACTTTATTTTATCCCCCCCTCAGTTACTAACCCATCTGTCCCCTACTAACTTCCTAATCCTGCCACGGACATTAGTTCCAGGGCAGTAATTCCCTTTCCAATGTTCCCTTACCCACTCTAAACCACTGTTTGGACACTTGATCCTCAGTGTTTTGGAGGACAAGCAACCTAGAAGGGTCACTAGATCTGTTGTTGCTTGATTTCCTTTGTACTCCTTTGTACAGTCTCTCTCTCTCTTTTCAGAATAATAGCTATGCAGACACCTTCACTTAGTTCACATTGCTGGGAGCTAATGAGGCGTGAAATCATTGAAGCATGAACACACACACACACACACACACACACAACATAAATATAAAATAAATTAATATAAACACACACAATTATTATCTTTCACACTCACACACACACACACACACACTCTCACACACACACACACACTCACACACACACAAACTCTCTCACAGACACACACACACACTCTCACTCTCTCACACACACACACACACACTCTCACTCTCACACACACACTCACTCTCACACACACAGACACACACACACACACAGTCTCACTCTCACACACACACTCTCTCTCATAGACACACACACACACACACACAGTCTTACTCTCACACAAACACACACACACTCTCACACAGACACACACACACACAGTCTCACTCTCACACAGACACACACACACACTCTCTCTCATAGACACACACACACACTCTCACTCTCACACACA
This sequence comes from Paralithodes platypus, assembly GCA_032716605.1. Lineage (NCBI taxonomy): Eukaryota > Metazoa > Arthropoda > Malacostraca > Decapoda > Lithodidae > Paralithodes > Paralithodes platypus. The sequence goes on along the minus strand of CM064572.1, from coordinate 2,754,152 downwards.
CACAGTCTCACTCTCACACAGACACACACACACTCTCACACACACACACACAGTCTCACTCTCACACAGATACACACACACTCTCTCACACAGACACACACACACACTCTCTCTCTCATAGACACACACACACACACACAGTCTCACTCTCACACAGACACACACACACTCTCTCTCTCATACACACACACACACACACACACACACACACATTTTCTCAATAATACAAAAAAACTAATACCAGTTCGTTCACAAAAGTAATACATAATTACAGGACACAAAAAGTAAAACAGCTCCCGGTGAGTAATTACGACTTACCTCTCAATTAGCTGGTGCAGGTGGTTTATTATCTTGTCATGCCCGAGAGGGAGTAGTTGGAAAAAAAAAAAAAAAAATGATAAGTGATCATTCGTATAGCTGGGACAAAGAGAGATTAACATCGTAGTAAATATAATATACACGCAATAATCCTCGATGAATCTGAGGGGTGGGGGTGGGGGGGTGGGGGGGGGGGGGTACAGTTATTCATTTAAGGGGAGATTTCCACCTGGAGGATTTTTTTTCTTCTGGACCCCTTTCTCCCTCATGTTTAGCCCCGTTACTTTTGAGATTTTAAGACGTTCGCCCCATTAGTTTGACGATTTTAAGAACCCTCGCCCCATTTAAGTCAATTTTAAGACCATTCGTGCCATTTAGGTGTCGATTTGTTTCCTGGCGAGCGATAGCGAGCCTGTAATTTAAGGGGAACCGGCCTACGGCCGGGATTTTTTTTTATCGAAAAATGTACAAATTTATCTTGAAAGGGGGTCAAGGGGGAGTAATTTTAAGCTTGATGGAAGTCTAGGGAATCAACTAAAAACCTCCCCTTAAAACACGCAGTCTGTCGCTGGTTTGAGGCAAGATATATGTCTAGACAAAAGATAAAAGAATCAACGGTGCTGCAGTCTATAACATCTCGGGGAAACCCATTCCACAAGTTGACAACTCGATTGAAGAACAAAATATTTTGATTCGTTTAAATTAAAGATTTACAAATAATTTTGCAACAGTTTCCCCGCGTGTAATTAGATAGGTCGATAGTGAAGTAGGCTACTTACTACAGCTCATATTGTCAATGCTTATGATAACTTTGAACACTTGAATTAAGTCGCCTCTTAATCTGCGCTAGTTTAAGGGGAGGTTTTTAGTTTGTTTCCTACTCCTCCAGCAATCTAAAAATGTCACCCCCTTGACCCCCTTTCAAGATAAATTTGTACATTTTTCGGTAGAAAAATTTCCCGGCCGAAGGCCGGTTCCCCCTAAATTACAGGCTCGCTATCGCTCGCCAGGATTTTTTTTACACCTAAATGTCACGAATGGTCTTAAAATTTACAGAAATGGGGCGAGGGTTCTTAAAATCGCCAAAATAATGGGGCGAACGTCTTAAAATCTCAAAAGCAAGGGGGCTAGACATGAGGGAGAAAGGGGTCCAGAAAAACAATCCTCCAGGTGGAAATCTCCCCTTAAAGGAATTAAATAGATTTAATTCTCTAAGACGCTCCTCGTATGGGTTCTTCTTTAGGCTAGGTATCATTTTGGTAACTCTACGTTGAACTCGTTCTAGCTTGTCTATATCTTTTTGTGTAATAAGGGCACCAGGATTGAACGCAGTATTCCAGAAGAGGAGGTCGGACTAAGGAATTGTAAAGGGTTAGGAATATTTCTTTGGATTTGTACTCAACTGACCGGCATATTAAGCCTTTGTACTCCTTTGTACTCTGTCTATCTATCTATCTATCTATCTATCTATCTATCTATCTATCTATGTATGTATGTATGTATGTATGTATGTATGTATGTATGTATGTATGTATGTATGTATGTATGTATCTCTCTCTCTCTCACTCTCACTCTCTCTCTCTCTCTCTCTCTCTCTCTCTCCTGGGAAACACCCCTAGGCGCCTCAAGAGTATATAGAGGTTGATGATTCAAGCTGCTGTAAACCTGTACTCCTGAAGAATAATCCTACACAATACACCCTGTTTCAAATATGTAGGCCAAAACTCTTACACATTGAGGGTTTTTTGTCTTCTGAGAGAGAGAGAGAGAGAGAGAGAGAGAGAGAGAGAGAGAGAGAGAGAGAGAGAGAGAGAGAGAGAACAACAAATTCCTTCCTAAACTACTAAGACCACTTAAGGGGAGGTTTTTAGTTTGGTCTCTAGATATCCTTCAAACTTAAGTTTACACCCCCTTGAGCCCCTTTCAAGATAAATTTGTACATTTTTCGGTAGAAAAATTTCCCGGCTGAAAGCCGGTTCCTCTAAAATTACAGGCTCGCTACCGCTCGCCAGGATAAAATCGACACCTAAATGGCACGAAAGGTCTTAAAATTGACAGAAATGGGTTGAAAGTTCTTAAAATCGTCAAAATAATGGGGCAAACGTCTTAAAATTAGAAAAAAAACAATGGGGCTAAACATGAGGGAGAAAGGAGTCCAGAAAAAAATCCCTCAAGTGGAAATCTCCCCAGGCCTAGTCAACAGAAAACGATAAAAGTAACGTCACTCACAGAAAACGCGATGCATTAATTACCACACCAGCACAGATGGCGTTTGACAGGCTGCTCCGTAACAGCCTAACGACCCTGCTTTGACGGACTATTAAGGGGGTAGTACTCTCTTTTTTCGGGACCCCCTTCTCCCTCATGTTTCGTATATTAGTTTTGAGGTTTTAAGACGTTCGTTCCGGTAGTTTGGCGATTTCCAGACCTTTCGCCTCATTTGTGTTGTCAATAATAAGACCTTGCGTGTCCTTTAGGTGTCGATTTTTTTCCTGACGAGCGAGAGCGAGCCTCTATTTTTAGAGGGAACCGGCCGAAAAATTTACAAATGTATCTTGAAAGGGGTCTAGGGGGGGTGGGGGGGGGGGGTTCTAATCTTGCTGGTGGTCTAGCGAGGAAACTAAAAACTAAATATATATATATTATACAGACCAAAAAACCAAACAAGGGAGATATATTTGGCTATATTTGTGTATATAATTGATTTTATTATTTTCGAACTTGTTGCTGAAGCGTTATTTCCACAGTGATTTGTATCTGTTATTTCCACAGTGATTTGTAGACGTTATTTCCACAGTGATTTGTATCCGTTATTTCCACAGTGATTTGTATCCGTTATTTCCACAGTGATTTGTATCCGTTATTTCCACAGTGATTTGTATCCGTTATTTCCACAGTGATTTGTAGTCCACAGTGATTTGTATCCGTTATATCCACAGTGATTTGTATCCGTTAGTACCACAGTGATTTGTATCCGTTATTTCCACAGTGATTTGTATCCGTTATTTCCACAGTGATTTGTATCCGTTATTTCCACAGTGATTTGTATCCGTTATTTCCACAGTGATTTGTATCCGTTATTTCCACAGTGATTTGTATCCGTTATTTCCACAGTGATTTGTATCCGTTATTTCCACAGTGATTTGTATCCGGTATTTCCACAGTGATTTGTATCCGTTATTTCCACAGTGATTTGTATCCGTTATTTCCACAGTGATTTGTATCCGTTATTTCCACAGTGATTTGGCAAGTTTTACATTATAATTAACTCCTTACACCCCCATCAAGTTTTAAGGGGAGGTTTTTAGTTAGTTCGCTAGACTTCCATCAAGCTTAACATTACACCCCCTGGACCCCCTTTCAAGATAAATGTGTACATTTTTCGGTAGAAAAATTTCCCGGCCGAAGGCCGGTTCCTCTTAAATTACAGGTTCACTATCGCTCGCCAGGAAAAATCGACACCTAAATGGCACGAAAGTCTTAAAATTGACAGAAATGGGTCGAAAGTTCTTAAAATCGCCAAACTAATGGGGCGAACGTCTTTAAATATCAAAAGCAATGGGGCTAGACATGAGGGAGAAAGGGGTCAAAGAAAAAAATCTCTCAAGTGGAAATCTCCCCTTAAACAAATACCCTGAAGACCCCCCTTCGAGATAAATTTGTCCATTTTTGGGTAGATAAGTGCCTAGGCTAAAGGCAATTTTCCTCGTAAATTGCAGGCTAGGAGGAGACGACACGTAAATGGCAAGAAAGGTGTTAAGGGGGGGGGGGTGACCTGTTTTTGTTCTGTCCTTTTCTATCTTTCTCTGGCTTGTATCCATTTGGCCCCATTCAGCCTACTGTTTTAAGACGTTTATCCCCATCCAGGTGTACATTTTTTACTGGTGAGCGGTAGCGAGCCACCATATTTTTTATTTTTGTTCTTTTGACAGCAGGCTAAATTTGTACATTTTTCGATAGAAAAATGTCTCCGGCGAAGCCGGATATCTTCATATAATGCTGGCTCGCTATCGCTCGCCAGGAAGAAATCGACACCTAGATGGGGATAAACGTCTTAAAATAGTTGGCTGAATGGGGCTGAATGGATACAAGCCAGAGAAATAGAGAAAAGGACAGAAATAACAAAAAGCAGGTCACCCCCCTTAACCTAGTCAAACGAATGAGGTTAATGTCTTAAAATATCAAAACTAATGGAACATTGGAACTAACATGAGGGAGAAGGATTCCCCTTAAGGGGAGATGGGTTCTTTTTCTAGACCCCCTTCTCCATTATGTTTAGCCCCATTAGTTTTCAGATTTTAAGATGCTTGCCCCATTAGTTTGTCGATTTTAAGACCTTTCGCCCCATTTATTTGATATTATTTAGACCTTTCGTTCTAATTAGGTGTCGATTCTCTTCCTATCGAACGATAGCGAGCCTGTAATTTTGCAAGAATCGGCCTTCGGCCTTCTACCGAAAAATGTACACAATATTCTAGAAGGGGGATCTAATGGATGTTTTTTTGTTTAAAGTTTGATGGAGGTCTAGGGAGGAAACTAGAACAATAATTAATACAACATGAAAAAATAATTAATACATGAAAAATTATAATACATGGAAAAATTATAATACATGAAAAAAAAAACGACCAAAAAGTGAACCAACTCCCCTTTTATTTCGCAAAAAAAAAAAAAAATAAAAAATAAAAAATAAAAAATAAAAAAAGGTAAGAGTTGACGAATAATTGCCAACAGCTGTACAAGGCCGAGCCCGAAGGTCGGTTGGTGGCTCCTAAACTGCAGCTTCGAGCCCAGAAGAAATGTCGATATCTTAATTAACACCTGCTGTACCCGGGGACGTCCTTTTCATCCATTTCTGGCAACTATTAGACGATTTTATTCAGCTTAGGAAGGACCTCTAGCAATAATATGGCTTCAAACTATCTCAACCAACCCATCTAACTACCGCAGATCCCTCCTAAGCTGCATACTATCGTCTAAATATAGCTAGAAGAAAATTAAAAAGACGCTGCGGTACAGAAGGGGTTAAGACCGATTCCTTCTAAATTTATAGGCTCGCTATCACTCGCCAGGATAAAGTTGACACCTAAATGGTAAGAAAAGTCTTAATATTGACAAAGAAATCGGACGAAAGGTCTTAAAATCGCCAAACTATTAGAACGAACGTCTTAAAATCTCAAAACTAATATGTTAATCATGAGGGAGAAGGAGGTGCAGAAAAAGCGAAAACTACCCCTTCATAGGATGTAAAGATAATACCATTACCGAAAGCACAGATGGTGTCTGATCAAGCTAATCTATAATAGCCCCGCGGAATCCTAACAAGCATCGTTAAAATGATTACCCTGGGCTGTTAGCAGATACTGGCTAGTCATTGGGTAGTTAAATGAATTGTCACTTGCAAATTTTGGACTGTAATTGCGACGCTTTAGGGTTTATATATAATATAATATAATATATATATATATCTATCTATCTATCTATCTATATGCTCAGGCCCAATCCCCATTTTGGGGGTAGCCGACTCAAGACAGAGCAAGAACAGGGAAACACAAAAACAACATAAAACAACAAATAAACACAAATAAAAAGCACAAACTCACACACATCCAGGTCACCCAGGAGAAGACCCAGAGACCAGGGTCACCAAGGTCGCTCCAGCACTCCCCCGACCACCCGGAGAGGTTCCGATCTCGGCAGGCAGACATGCAGCAGAGCCAAAGCCACAAGCCCTCCCACCACACTTCCAGGCACACCCTTCATATTAATCGTCTCCCCGGGCCAGGCGCCTGATGGACTATTATCTAGCCCAACTTGCGCCCGACCCCTTACTCCAAATGACCACGTGTTCACTCAACTATTCACATGCATTCTCCATTCACTCCTGTCCACCACCACTTCCCCTGCCTGATCTATAGTCATTCCTCTATCATCCAAAGCCTTTCTTACAGTCTCTCCATCTCAATGGGGGTCTTCCTGCCCTTCTATCTCCCATTGTACCTACCTGACTCACATATTCTCTTTGTAAGCCTTTCATCTCCCATTCGTTCAACATGACCAGACCAGCTCAGCACCCTTCTGTCCACTCTGGCTGACAAATGTTCCTGCTGCCCCACTCTCCTACGTATCTCTTCATTCCTCAATCTGTCTCTACAGTAACTCCACACATACTCCTCAAGCAGCTCATCTCCATCACATCCAGCCCTCTTTTCTCCTTTTTCTTCAGAGCCCATGGTCTCAGCCCCATACATCACTGTTGGCACAACAATTCCTTGATACAGTGCACTTTTTACTTTCACTCCGAGATTTCTCGTCTTCCACATACTTCCCATTGCTCCGAAAACCTTCCTTCCTTCACACACTCTGTTTTACCTCCACTTCCATACCTCCACTCCTGTTTATCGTTCCTCCTAGACATTTAAAACACTCTACTTGTTCCAATATTTCCCCATCCAGCCTCACATCTAGATTCACCCTATGCTCTCCCCTATTACACACCATTACTTTACTTTTATTGACGTTCACCTTCAGTTTCCTCCTTCCACAAACCACACCAAACTCTTTGACTACCCGCTGCAGTTTCTCATCAGAATCCGCCACCAATGCTGTGTCATCAGCGAACAGCAACTGATTCAACTCCCAATCTCTACCATTCTTTCCTACTAAACCCAATCCTCTTCCCATAGTTCTCCTTTTCACCTCCCTCACCACACCATCCATAAACATATTAAAAAGCCATGGTGACATTACACAACCCTGTCGCAAAATATATATATATATATATATATATATACACCGGTATATATATATATAAGAGAAAGTGAGAGAGAGAGAGAATGATTATATAGGGGTACAAAGGAAATCAAGCAACAACAGGACTAGCGACCCCTCTAGGCTGCTTGTCCTCTAAAATATAATAATATTAACGTCTCCAAACAGTGGTTTAGAAGGAAAGGAAAAGGGAACTACTGCCCTGGGACTAATGTCCTTGGCAGGATTAGATGTTAGTAGGGGACAGATGGGTTAGTAACATAACACAGTTATAAGTGATCTTTCGTCTATCTGGAAACAAAAGTAACATCTTAGTTCTAGACAAACGCAATAATCCATGATCAATCTGAGGGAAACAAATAAAGTTATTAATTTACAAACAGTCAGTCGCGGGTTTGAGGCAATATATTTGTCTAGGCGAAGTTTAAGGGGAGATATCCACTTGAGGGATTTTTTTCTTGACTCCTTTCTCCCTCATTTTTAGCCCCATTGTTTTTCTAATTTTAAGACGTTTGCCCCATTACTTAGACTATTTTAAGGACTTTCAACCCATTTCTGTCAATTTTAAAACCTTTCGTGCCAATTAGGTGTCGATTTTATCCTGGCGAGCGATAGCGAGCCTGTAATTTAAGAGGAACCGGCTTTCAGCCGGGAAATTTTTCTACCGAAAAATTTACACATTTATCTTGAAAGGGGCTCAAGGGGGTGTAATCTTAAGCTTGAAGGATATCTAGGGACCAAACTAAAAACCTCCCTTTAAAAGAATCAACGGTGCTGCAGTCTATAACGTCTCGGAGAAACCCATTCCACAAGTTCACACTCGATTGAAGAAGACATTATTAGACTTATGTGAGTATAAAGATTTACCAATTATTTTGCAACCATTTTTCCGTGTGTAATTAGATTGGTCGATAGTGACGTACTTACTACAGTTCATATTGTCAATGCCTTTGATGGTTTTGAACGCTCCCTCGTCTAGTTTTTTCTTTAGGCTAGGCATCATTTTGGTAACTCTACGTTGAACTCGTCCTAGCGTGTTTATATCTTTTTGGTAGTAAGGGCAAATTTTGTATCGTCAGCAAACTTGAGATTGTACAGGTGAGACCCTCATCTATGTCGTTAATGTAAACTAGGAAGATAATTGGCCCCAGTACCGATCCCTGGGGTACCCCGCTACTTACATTGATCCATTTGGATGCTTTACTGTTTATGACTACTCTTTGCTTTCTGTCACTGAGCCAATATTCTATCCATTTCAACACATAGTCTTGTGTTCCATGCGCTTTTAGTTTTATCAATAAACGTTAATGGGAAACTTTGTCAAAGGCCTTTTGAAAATCAAGGTATACAATATCTACAGCTTTACTCTCATCATATTGGTTGAGGATATCGTGGAAGAAGTCTAAGAGGTTTGCTAAGCAGGAACGTTTGTTACGAAAACAGTGTTATGTATCTTTAACCATGTTGTTTTTCTTTAAGTTATTTACGAGTCTGTTTCTATCATATTACATTCAACTGAGGTTCAGGGGGGATGGTTCATTTGTCGGTGGATTTTTATTTGTTTATGTATTTATTGTTTATCTAGAGTCCTCCTTAACCCTTAACTGGCGGCGCGCAACATATGTCAAGTGAAATAAATTTGGACTAAGTGGCGGTGCATGACAGCTATCGAGCGCCATTTTCAGCACGTAATGTTGCTGAGAGAGAGAGCTGAGCGGTGGGACGAGCGTAGTAACCTTATGACCGCTCCCCACGACCACCGTGGACGTACTGAACTGTATTGCACCCTTCTCCCCCCTTTCTCACTCGCTACACAGGGAATTATGTACTGAAATTACCTTATTTTAGGGTTTTTGCACTCGTGTTGCACGATCGTTGCAAGAGAACCAGTGGTCGTACAAGGATGGTTCGGGTGTCATTGGAAAGCTCTGTTTACGCCCTTTCAGGGATAGATACTTGTTTTACGCTCTGGGTCTTATTTAGGCATGAAAATGATCACGTAAACAACCCTATTTAGGGTAAAAAAAAAACACGCTGTGCGGTACGGTCAAATAGACCGCCTAGCCCGCCAATAAGGTGTTCGGATACAAAAAAATACAAAATGCATAAAAAAAAAAAAAAAATATATATATATATACAGTATATATATAATTATATAGGCCTATTATATATATATATATATATATATATATATATATATATATATATATATATATATATATATATAACAAAACAATACAGGATCCCCCTTCAAGTTGTATGTGTACATTACAAGATGAAGTTTAACATTGACAAATGCAAGGTATTAAAGATAGGGAAGATGCAAACAAATGTTAAATATAAACTAGCTAATATGGAAATAGAAAACTCGAATTGTGAGAAAGATCTAGGTGTGTTTGTTAGCAATGATTTGAAGCCTAGACAACAGTGTATAAGCGTTCGAAACAAGGCAAACAGGATTCTCGGGTTCATCTCTAGGAGTGTGAGTAACAGAACTGCTGATGTTATCTTAAAACTTTACTTGTCATTAGTGAGACCCCATATGGATTATGCTGTTCAATTTTGGTGTCCTTATTACAGAATGGACATAGATTCATTGGAGAGAGTACAACGTAGAATGACAAAAATGATCCATAATATTAGAAATCTTCCGTATAAAGAAAGGTTGAAGAAATTAGGCTTACATTCGTTAGAGAGACGCAGAGTTAGAGGGGATATGATAGAGGTGTTCAAGTGGGATTAACAAAGGGGACATGACAAATGTACTAAAGCTCAGTGATAGCGAAAGAACTCGTACCAATGGTTTCAAATTAGATAAACTTTGTTTCAGAAAAGATATAGGCAAATATTGGTTTGGTAACAGAGTTGTAGATGGGTGGAATGGACTACCAAGTGCTATAGTGGGATTAAAAACGGTAGGGAGCTTTAAGATAAAATTGGATAAGCATATGGACGAGAAGGGTTGGGTGTGAAGGGGGATCAGCTGGGTTGGGCCAATCAGCGCTCTGCAGACCCCCGTAATCCTGCGTTAATCTCTAACCGTTTTGGTAAGATGATTTTCAGGGTATTAGAGTGTTGATCCTATAAGTGGGCTTTGTAATTGGGGTTGTGTGGGACAGGGATCTGCCTTGCTTAGGCCAATCGGCTTTCTGCAGACTCCCATTTTCTTATGTTCTTATGTTTTTATTATTCGGTAGAAAGAAGTGAGGACAAAAGGTATAAAAACTGTCAAACTAATGGGCCGAACGTCTTATAATCTGAAAACTAATGGGGCTAAACAAGAGGAAGAAGGGGGACCAAAAAAACAACCCACATCTCCCCTTAATAATTATTGAGGATTTTAATTGATCCAGTAGTAATCGCAAACAGCCTGCGATTCGATCCCTAACGAGCGGGGTTCGAATCCCTTCCTTGGACTTTTAGAGAGTCCGGGGGGGGGGGGGGGGGGGCGGGGGGGTTAAAAAATATCTCGATTAGAGGCTGGCTATCGTTCGCCAGGAAAAAAAATACACCTAATTGATACGAAAAGTCTAAAATATTGACAAAGAAATGGGGCAAAAGGTCTCAAAATCGCCAAACTAATGGACCGAACGGGGGGGATATAAATTAGCGCCAATCCATCTTGCCACTAGCCGGTCCGACGTTTTTTGGCGGGTTATTAGGATATTTCGTGTAATCATTATTATTGAGGGATTTAAGGGGAGATCATGGGTGGTTTTTCTGGTCCACCTTCTCCCTCATGTTTAGCCCCGTTAGTTCTGAGACTTTACGATGTACGGCCCATTAGTTTGGCGATTTCAAGACCTTTCGCCCCCTTTCTTTGTCAATATTAAGACTTATCGTGTCATTTAGGTGTCGATTTTTTTCTGGCGAGCGATAGCGAACCTGTAATTTAACAGGAACCGGCCTTTGGCCAGGACATCTTTCTTTCGAAAAATGTACACATTTATCTTGAAGGAGGGTCTTGGGCGGATGATTTTTTATACTTGATGGAGGTATAGGGAGGAAACTGAAAATATATATATATATAAATACACATACATGAGCAAATAAATACGCCCATCCCCCCTCAAATAAATACGCCCATCCCCCCTCAAATAAATACGCTCATCCCCCCTCAAATGACCGTCACTTTCGATATGTTTTTAGCGGAATTTCGGTGTAAATATCCTAGGTTCGAGTCCTTGGAATACCACATGTATTCATTACTTTCACTATAGGTGGCGCCAACCAACTTGACAATACAATCTTGACTCCTTAAATTCTTATAACTCGAAATGAATGAAAGCAACCGGGCTGAAACTCCTCTCATTTGGGAAGAGTCCACCAGGTAATAGGTGGTGGATATTTACAGCCAGTTTGCTCCAGTCCCTTTTGAATTACAGAGAGGTTAGGGATCGAAATTATTGTCCAGTTCGTTGGCGCTACCCACAGTTAGGTTTACTTGTAAATTAAGGGGAGGCAGACCATTTTTCTGGACCCCCTTCTCCCTAATGTTTAGCCCCACTAGTTTTGAGATTATAAGACGTTCGGCCCACTAGTTTGGCGATTTTAACACCTTTCGCCCAATTTCGGTGTCAATTATAAGCCCTTTCGCGGCATTTAGGTGTCGAATATTTCCTGGCGAGCAATAGCGAGCCTGCAATATTAAGAGGAACCGGCCTTCGGCCGGTACATTTTTCTACCGAAAAATTAAAACAATTATCTTGAACGGGGGTCTAGGGGGTATTTTTCTAAGCTTGATGGAGGTCTAGGGAGGAAACTAAAAAAATATATGAATAAATGAATTAATAGACCAAACAAACGGCCAGTCTCCCCTTAATTGGTGGGTTGGTGAAAACCAACATGAAACTATTATGAAACCTTTCTGAATGACAAATATGTAATGATAATGTCGGACAGATATTAATTGATATATAACTGATTTCATCTGAACGTTAAGGCGGGATGGTTCACTTTTGGAGCGATATTTGCATGTATTCATTATTTTTCTAGTTTCCTCCCTAGACCTCCATCAAATTAAAAAAAAAAAAAACATCCATTAGATCCCCCTTCTAGATTAATTTGTAAATTTTTCGGTGGAAAAATGTCCCGACCGAAGGCCGGTTCTTCCAACATTACAGGCTCACTATCGTTCGCCAGGGAAAAATCGACACCTAAATAGCACGAAAAGTCTAAATATTGACGAAGAAATGGGGCGAAAGGTCTTAAAATCGACTAACTAATGGGGCAAACATCTTAACCTCTGAAAACTAATGAGGCTAAACATGAGGGAGAAAGTGGTCCAGAAAAACGGCCCATGTCCCCTTAATTTTAATTGGGTAAATATGCACAAAAAAAATGACAAGTGTTCACGACTAATTGACAGCATAATTGTACAAGGCCGAGCCCGAAGGTTGGTGGGTGGCCCCTAAACTGCAGGTTCGAGCCCAGAAATAAACAAGATCGATACCTTAAGGGGGTAGTGCTTGGTTTTTGGTCTGTATGTATTTATTTATTAATATATTTTTGAGTTTCCTCGCTAGACCTCCATCAAGCTTAAAATATCACCCCCTAGACCGACTTTCAAGATAAATTTGTACATTTTACGGTAGAAAATTGTCCCGGCCGAAGGCCGATTCCTTCTAAAATTACAGGCTCGCTATCGCTCGCCAGGATAAAATCGACACCTAAATGGTAAGAAAAGTCTTAATATTGACAAAGAAATCGGACGAAAGGTCTTATAATCGACAAACTATTAGAACGAACGTCATCAAATATCAAAACTAATATGTTAATCATGAGGGAGAAGGAGGTGCAGAAAAAGCGAGTACTACCCCTTAATAAGATGTAAAGATAATACCATTAATTTCCTGAAAGCACAGATGGTGTCTGATCAAGCTAATCTATATAACAGCCCCGCGGAATCCTAACAAGCATCGTTAAAATTATTACCTTGGGCTGTTAAAAGATACTGGCTAGTCATTAGGTAGAGTTAAATTAATTGTCACTTGCGAGTTTTGGACTGTAAGGAATTGTGTTGCTTTAGGATATAGATAGGGTATATATACTAGATAGATAGATAGATAGATAGATAGATAGATAGATAGATAGATAGATAGATAGATAGATAGATAGATAGATAGATAGATAGATAGATAGATAGATAGATAGATAGATAGATAGATAGATAGATAGATAGATAGATAGATAGATAGATAGATAGATAGACAGACAGACAGAGAGACAGACAGACAGACAGACAGACAGACAGACAGACAGACAGACAGACAGACAGACAGACAGACAGACAGACAGACAGACAGACAGACAGACAGACAGACAGACAGACAGACAGACAGACAGACAGACAGACAGACAGACAGACAGACAGACAGACAGACAGACAGACAGACAGATAGATAGATAGATAGATAGATAGATAGATAGATAGATAGACTCAGACTCAATATTTTATTTCGTAAAAGCTACATAAAACTTTGTACATAGTAAGAGAATTGTGAAGCACATTTATCTCTTAGTTGGTTCACGGCTTTGAATAAAAGTAATTCTAGATTTTACTGCGTCAATGTAATTTTCCATTAAACATTCGATATTATAAATATTCAATAAAATATTCTTTACTTCCTTCATCAAATATAAGCTATCACCATTGTTAAGTAAACATTTTCTTAAAAAGATACAAGGCTTCATCATACATCTGTGAGCAAACCGTATTTTTTGCCAATTAATTAGATGAGTGAATGTCATTAACCCTGCTAAATCACATGCTTTGTGGTTGCTCTCCCAGTATTTAAGTTTTAAAATCTTCTTAATGGCTTTGTGGTATCCAACCGCAAATTGTTTCAGAGGAATACCACACCGCTTATTGGAAAACCATAATTCTGTACCATAAAAACTTAAGCAATAACTATTAAATAGTTGAATAAAAACATTAATATTAACATTAGGGAATTTACGTAAAATACAATTGAATTCATTATAAAACTTATTTCTTGTCCTTATTACATCCTTATCATTATTAATTTGATCATCAATAACAAATCCTAAGTACTTATGTTCATGCACATTGATCATTACTTCATCATTAAGCTTCATTCTCGGCAGACCATTTATATTATTAGTATCCCTAAAAAACATACACACTGATTTCTTTGCATTCACTTGAATATCTAAAGCTTTCGTTTCATGTTCCACAATGTTTAGTAACTTTTGTAACCCTGTCGCTGTTGGTGCTAAAACTACTATGTCGTCAGCATAGGCAATAATGTTACTCATCCTATTGCCAAGAGTACATCCAGTTTTGCACTTTGATACGGTTTCGATTAATAAATCAATATATACATTAAAAAGTAAAGGAGATAAAATTCCACCCTGTCTCACTCCGTTCATAATCTTCCAGGGCTTTGACAGTGCATCTTTATGTTTAGTAGCAACCATTTGGTTTCTGTAAAAATAAAACAAAATATTTACAAGGTAATGAGGAATATCTAGTTCTAAAAGTTTCTGGATTAATTTTAAATGATTCACTTTATCAAACGCTTTTCTAAAATCAATAAAACTCGCATATACATTCGATCCTGCAGATCTATAGCGTAAAACAGTTTCCTTAAAAATTAAACCTGCAGAAAGAGTTGAATGGCCCGCTCTGAAGCCATGTTGCCTCTCATTAAAGTCGACATAATTTGTTAATTTATATTTTAAACAATATTCAAAAATCTTTAGAAAAACTGAAGACGATATTATTGGTCTATAGTTATCAATTAAATTTTTATCTTTACCACGATCTTTAATAAGAGGAAGAATGACTCCAGTTATCATAGTATTAGGTATAAAGCCATGAACAATAAATGCTGAAAATAATTTAGCAAGTAAACCTCTTGCATATTCTGGACAAAACTTCAAATGATTCGAATGGATATTATCCTGACCAATAACATACTTCAAATCCGATATGGCTGTATTTATATCATTCAAGTTAATGGTCCCAACTATTTTACCTCTTCGAACATCTTGTTTTAATCTTAAAGCTTCAAAATTACCTTTAGATTGACAATTCTGGTCATCAAATACACGTTTATATGTTTGTGAAAACTTTTCTGCTATTAGATTCGAATCACATTCGCCTTCAATCTTTATATTCAAGTAACCTTTGTTGTTTTTCTATTTCCTAACTTCATTCCAGAATGTTTTGTACCTCTTATGTGAATAAGACTCTGCCAGTTTTTCATTTCGTATTTGTGCTTCATTATGTATTATATGCTTCAGAGCTTTCTTAAATGTCTTTCGTGAACTCTTCATTTCTTCAAGGAATTCGCCAACTATGGGGCAGTTATTCCTCTTCCAAATAAAACAAATCTCCCTTGCTACTTTATATAAATTACGAACATGATCATTCCATGATCATGTTCGTGGTTGTTTACTGTATATATGGATGGAGTTATGAAAGAAATACTATCAAGAGCAGTGGATGTTGGTGTATCGCTGAAAAGGGAGGGAATTGAGTGGAAGCTACCTATACTGCTGTTTGCGGATGATACAGTTCTGATGAGTGATAATGAATGGGAGTTGCAGGGTCTGGTAAATGAGTTTGGAACAGTGTGCGAAAAACGGAATTTGAAGGTAAATACGGGGAAGAGCAAGGTTATGGTCTTCGAAAGGGGTGAAGTCACAGAGTGTGAGGTGAAGCTGAACGGTCAGGCTATGGAGATCGTCAACTCTTTTAAGTATCTGGGCAGTGTGTTGAGTAAAGATGGGACTATGGATGAAGAGGTGCGGGAGAGGGTACAACAGGGGAAGAGGGTTGTAGGAACGCTAAAAGCAGTAACAAGAAATAGGGTGGTCAGTATGGAAGTGAAGAAGTCCTTGCATGACAGTGTGGTAATCCCGACACTGACTTACGGAAGCGAAGCATGGACGTTGGTTGAGAGACTCAGACCAAGAGTGAGAGCAGTGGAAATGAATTACTTAAGGAGTGCGTGCGGAGTTACATGGAGGGATAGACAGACTAATGAGGAAGTAAGAAGGAGGTGTGGTGTGGAGGTAGATGTGCTGGAAAGTGTGAAAAGGAACAACTTGAGATGGTTCGGCCATATGGAACGTATGGAAAGCGAGAGAATGACTAAGAGGGTGTACGAGAGCGAGGTGGAGGGACAGAGGGGGAGAGGTAGACCAAATATGAGGTGGAAGGATGGAGTGAGGAACTACATGAACGAAGGCGGTGCTGGTTGGGGGGAGGGGCGTCGACTGACTGGGGACAGAGGTGCATGGGGGCGGTTCGTTCGTGGCCACCCCTTCGGGGATCACGGCGTCAGGCAATAGATAGATAGATAGATAGATCATTCCATCCTGGCTTTATTTCGTAACCTCTGTTGATGTTTAGTATAAATTCTGCTGAGGCATCATTACAAATTTGAACAAATGTATCATAGATATGTTCTAATTCCTTAATATGATTTGAATCTGGACAGTTATATGAACAGCATTCCAGACATTCAACATGAGTCAAGTCGTACCCAGTGATACAATTACTTACTTTATTTTGATATTTTAATATTACATCATTTGAGTTAAATAACTTCCAATTAATAAACTGCTTAGTTACTGACTCTATATGCTCATTTTTATGAATTACGTCGATATTTACTTTAAAACCAATGGGAAAATGATCAAATAATGAAAGGTCGTATCGAATACAGATATTATCTATTTTATCTTGTATACTTTCCGAAGTTAGGATATGATCTAGCCAGCTAACAACACTTCTACTAGGACATAAATATGTAAAGGCATCACTAGGTAGCACTTCATCACTAATACACAAATTATTATTATCAATAAACGTAGTCAAGTCTTTTTGAAAATCTGCATTAAAATCACCACTAATAATACAATCATTAATATTTTGTTCACTGATCAGATTTTCTAACAATGCCAATGTGTGACGATATTCATCTAATGAGTCATTATTTTGTTTATCACAAGGTAAATACACATTCACAATGAAATATTTATGCCCTAACGAATTTAAAATTATACCAATTATTCTGTCATTACAATAAACTGGTTCAATAAATGTACTCAAACTCTTTCTCCACATAATCGCTACACCTTTGGAGGGTCGACCCTCCAATATACCCTCATTTGATTTATCTTGAACACAAGCTATACTATCAAATGAATCATTTATTGTACTAATTACAGGTAAATCATTTTTTAGTAACATTAATTCTTGCAAGAGTATTATGTCATTGTCAAATGTTAAGGTCTTAACTGTTTCAATATTATTCCGAATCGAATTACAATTAAATTAAACTATGCTAACCATCGTTCTCATTAATTCTAGATCGCGTCGTATAAAACTTCCTAACTTTTACTTTCTTTGGCCAGCAATCTGGTTTGAGCAAAATTTCCCTGTCCTCTATTGAAATGTTTAATTTAAAGGATTTCCAACCCTTCGATTGTGTCTCAATATTTGTTGATTCAAGTTCTATACAACCCATTGGAGTTATATTAAGCTCATCTTTTACAAAACTAATAATATCATCACAGTTCGTTTCCAAGTCCACGTTGCCTATATACAAATCTACAGGTCTACAAATACCCTTACATTTCGCATTATGCATTGTTTTTGTTCCAGTGATGCCCTTATATTTGCTCTTTTTCTGTTCATTAGAACCACTATCTTGAGACGTAACTCCTCTTGGTCGCCGTTTTCTGTTGACGACTGTGTAGCCATCTTTATCTTGCACAGTGTTGTCATCTGCATCACCTACAGGGCCCACAGCCTGTGCAGTGGTGCCAAGTGTTGTTCCTCCAGCATGGACCATAGTAGAGTCATCATTCTTCCTTCCAACAATCATTGCCGCAGTTCTATATCCTGCTTCTCCATCACCAGCCACAACATCACCACCATTCCTCTTTCCATCACGGTCCACCAAGATGTCACCAGTCACTCTCTCACGATTCACGGTGGTACTAACACTCGTTAATCCACCTCCCTTTCTCATATCATCTCGGTTCCTGTGCTTGATCCCTGTCCTCACCACAGCTCCCTCACCACAAGGAACTCGTGATGTCCGAGTACTGTCTTTGTTAACATGAGGTACTTCCCTTTCACTCCGTAGTACATCACTGTAGGCAGGTAACACAAGGGGGGAGATAACATCCTCCCTCTCATCACCATCACTGCCATTGACGCTCCCAAAGTCATGCACGTCGCTGTTCATAATTTGCGAGAATGGTGGGGCAGAAGGCTCCCCAACAGTTGACAACAATTTCTCAATTTCCTCACCCAAACCCTTATTATTTTTACTAGAGATCTCGGCTTAGCATTTACCATCATCAAGGAGTGTGTCAATATGTTCCATAAGAATACTGTCTCTTTTCACTGACTCGAACGATTTCGTTTGTTTGCATTGCTTTATGAGACCTTTGATTTCTAAAAGCTCTTCTTTAATATACATTTGGTCTTCCATCACACTTATATTGTTTAACCTGGATTCCCTAAGACTCTGCACTTCATTTCTTAAACCATCAACTTGATCAGTCAATTTAGCAATCTATCTATCTATCTATTGCCTGACGCCGTGATCCCCGAAGGGGTGGCCACGAACGAACCGCCCCCATGCACCTCTGTCCCCAGTCAGTCGACGCCCCTCCCCCCAACCAGCACCGCCTTCGTTCATGTAGTTCCTCACTCCATCCTTCCACCTCATATTCGGTCTACCTCTCCCCCTCTGTCCCTCCACCTCGCTCTCGTACACCCTCTTAGTCATTCTCTCGCTTTCCATACGTTCCATATGGCCGAACCATCTCAAGTTGTTCCTTTTCACACTTTCCAGCACATCTACCTCCACACCACACCTCCTTCTTACTTCCTCATTAGTCTGTCTATCCCTCCATGTAACTCCGCACGCACTCCTTAAGTAATTCATTTCCACTGCTCTCACTCTTGGTCTGAGTCTCTCAACCAACGTCCATGCTTCGCTTCCGTAAGTCAGTGTCGGGATTACCACACTGTCATGCAAGGACTTCTTCACTTCCATACTGACCACCCTATTTCTTGTTACTGCTTTTAGCGTTCCTACAACCCTCTTCCCCTGTTGTACCCTCTCCCGCACCTCTTCATCCATAGTCCCATCTTTACTCAACACACTGCCCAGATACTTAAAAGAGTTGACGATCTCCATAGCCTGACCGTTCAGCTTCACCTCACACTCTGTGACTTCACCCCTTTCGAAGACCATAACCTTGCTCTTCCCCGTATTTACCTTCAAATTCCGTTTTTCGCACACTGTTCCAAACTCATTTACCAGACCCTGCAACTCCCATTCATTATCACTCATCAGAACTGTATCATCCGCAAACAGCAGTATAGGTAGCTTCCACTCAATTCCCTCCCTTTTCAGCGATACACCAACATCCACTGCTCTTGATAGTATTTCTTTCATAACTCCATCCATATATACAGTAAACAACCACGGGGACATCACACACCCCTGTTTCAAACCAACATTCAGGTCAAAGAACTCGCTCTGCTCACTCTCCACACGTACTGCCGCCTTTGCACCCTCATACATGCTCTTCACTGCTTTCAGCAACTTGCCCTCTACTCCGTATATTTTAAGTACTTTCCACAAACCTTCTCTATCCACTCTGTCATAGGCCTTCTCCAAGTCCATAAAGGCAACATATACCTTTTGTTTCTTCTCCAGATACTTCTCCACAACACAATTCAGGGTAAAAATCTGATCTACACATCCTCTTCCCTTCCTAAAACCTCCCTGCTCATCGCCTATCCATTTCTCCGTTCTCACTCTCACTCTCTCAATCACTACCCTACTGTATACCTTCCCTACTATGCTTAGAAGACATATTCCTCGGTGGTTACCACACACTCCTCTTTCCCCTTTGCCCTTATATAGGGGGACTATTATGCCAGTCTTCCATTCATCGGGTGCACTCCCCTTCTCCCATGCTAGTTTGCACATTTTCCATACCCATTCTATCACTATCTCACCACCATACCTCAACATTTCCCACACACTCCATCTGTTCCTGGTGCTTTCCCCAACTTCACTCTTTTCATGGCTTCCCACACTTCTGACCTCCTGATCCCCACCTCCTCCTCCACTACTTCTCTTCTTCTCCCTCCCATACCATATCCAGCTATGTTTGCTGGCTCTTCATTCCTTTCATTTAGCAACTCACTGAAGTACTCCCTCCATCTTTCGACTCTCTCTTGCTTCTCGGCTAGCATTCTCCCATTCTTATCTTTCACACCCTTACTGTTTCCCTTGCTACCTTCCCTAACTTTCTTGACTTCTTTCCAGAACAGTTTCTTACTCTCCCTCCATTTTACACTCAGATTCCTTCCAAATTCCTCATCTACTCTTCTCTTACTTTCCTTCACTACTCTCTTCACCACCCTCTTACTCTCCACGTACCTCGCTCGTTTCTGTCTCTCGGAATCTTCATTCCCTCTACTACCCAACCACTCTCTATATGCTTTCTTCTTTTCTTCCACAGCTATTCTTACCTCTTCTGTCCACCATGCTGTACCTTTCACTCCCCTCCCTCTTCTCCTCACTCCACACACCTCCTCACATGCTGCACAGATCTCATCCTTAAACACCTTGCTCATCTCCTCCACTTCCTCCATAACTTCCAGGTCGAACCCACCTAGTCGTCTTTCCACTGCTCTCCTGTACTCCTCCCTGACTTCCTCCTCCTGCAACCTCTCCACCCTCCTCACCATTCCACCCTCCTCTCGCCTCCCTCCCGCTCTCCTCACCCACTTCTTTTGTATCCTAACCTTAGCTACCACTACATAATGATCAGACAGACCCCCTCCAATACCACTATACACCATTATACAATTTAGCAATGTAACCGCCAATTATATCAAAGCCACTAGATGGAGGAAAGGCTTCGTGGTCAGTGGTAACGAATTTAGGCAAGTTTATTGATTCATCTTCACACTTTTGAAATGCTTCCAGTATATCACTAAAGTTTTCTCTTAACTTGTTTGCAGATCTTCTCCAGATAAGATTCAATTTAGCTGCTTCAAATAATAACTCCTTCGCCTTCTTCATGGTTGCTTCATCATAATATGTAACACATACATTAATAATTTAACTTTTAGTCTCTGAATGCCTTATAGAAGCCACATACGCCAACACCGAGTTTTCAACATACGAAACTGTTTCATTTGCCATTTTGAGAATGTTGGTAAGACGAGATGTCTCACTAAGGGTTCATTTCTGCGCCGTGTGAACCATTGAACTCACTGTTTTTCAAGAACCAAATGTCACCATTACCACCGTAGTTGTTATTTAATGGTAATATCTTTCATCTTCTCAATATTATGGGCATTAATTATAGTTCCACCAATTGACCATGCACTCTCCTCCAAAACAGTGTTGTTTAAACCACTCATAATATCAATATAGAGGGTAAAATGCTGTAATCCAGGAGCGGCTCCACACACGTCTGCTCACGGTCAGGTCTTTCCCACGATAGATAGATAGATAGATAGATAGATAGATAGATAGATAGATAGATAGATAGATAGATAGATAGATAGATAGATAGATAGATAGATAGATAGATAGATAGATAGATAGATAGATAGATAGATAGATAGATAGATACAGTATATAGATAAATAGATAGATAGATAGATACAGTATATAGATAAATAGATAGATAGATAGATAGACAGATAGATATAGATAGATAGATAGATATATATATATATATAGATAGATAGATAGATAGATAGATAAATAGATAGATAGATAGATAGATAGATACAGTAGATAGATAAATAGATAGATAGACAGATATATATAGATAGATAGATAGAGAGATAGATATATATAGATAAATAGATAGATAGAGATAGATAGAGATAGATACAGTAGATAGATAGATAGAGAGAGATATAGATAGATAGATAGATAGAGATAGATAGAGATAGAGATACTGCTGTTGATCAAATAAAATTGCAGGATGAACGTAGGATGCAACAAGCCCCCATATCAGGCTCCCCTTCCACATCGTCTCCCCCCTCACCACTGCCACCTGCCCACCTACAACCGACCCTTAACTCCACCCCCCTGCAGGCCTCACCCACCCATACACCAAGCCCACTATCACCCAAAACCACACTTAGCTCACCACATAACCCCTTGCAGCCCCAGCCACACCTACTGGGGTTGTCCACACCAGTGTGCAGATATTATCTGGAAAGAAGGTGCTACTTTGGTCAAAAGGGCGAATATAATGGGAATTCATGTAGATTTGCTCATCCCAAAATTTGCAACAACATAACCAGTCATGGAAAATGTAGATTTGGTAAAACCTGCAAATACCACCACCCATCCCTTTGCAAGACATCACTTGAGAACAAGACCTGCTACAATATGAAATGCCCAGCTTTTCATATTAAAGGGACTTGGAGATATGCTAGACCTAACACGAATGGTAGCCCAAAAAACTCTCTAGCTATGCGAGGACGAGACAGAGGAAAAAGGCAAGGAGGGCAGATGAAGGCAGATGAAGATGAAGAGACTGAGGGAGATGGAAGAGCACATAGAACACCTCGAGCACCTCCTGGCCTCCCAAGAGTGGCCAATACATCCCGAAGACTATTAGGTACACATAGTACTCCAAACAATCCCTCCCCAATCTTGTTTGCAAATATCCAAGGCCTAAAAAATAGAACCACGAACAAAGTACCATTTATTAGGGGCCTGCTAGAAGAAGGAAACGCTATATTTGCGGCTCTCACAGAAACTCACATTAAAGATCAGGAAGATAGTGAGGTATGGATTCCTGGTTACAACCTACATAGGGCGGACAGAACGCATAGATCACATGGAGGTGTAGCCTTGTACATACATGACTCACTGATATGTACTGAATTCCTAAATAACAGTAATGAAGTGGTGGAAATACTTGGAGTTAAAATAGAATCCCTAAATTTAGCAGTTATTGTTACATACAGGCCTCCAGACTCATCCCGAGAAGAATTCAAAACCCAGCTCAACAAAATAAAATCAGAAGTGGAAACCCTGGGGAACCCAACACCAAATATTATATGGCTAGGAGACTTTAACCTACCAAACATTAAATGGAGACAACTAGAAAACCAGTTAGTGGCAAATAACACCGGAGAAGCAAATACTAATACGAGAGAGCTTTTTGAACTTTGTGATTTTTTTAGTCTTACCCAACATATTGCTGAACCCACACGGGAAAACAATATCTTAGACCTGGTCTTCACTAACAACGACTCTCTAGTACACAGCATTAACATATCGGACACAACATACTCAGATCATAAATTAATTGAGATCAAAACAACCTTAGAAAGTGTACAGACAACCTCAGAATCGAGAACAAAAACCGGCCCCTTCAGTAAATTTAACTTCAATAACAAAAACATTAGGTGGGAAGAGGTAAATCAAGAAATGGAGGAAATAGACTGGGAAGATTTAATGGATAACCTGACACCAGCAGAATGTCTAGTCTTAATAACAGAAACCATGACCCAAATCTGTAGCCACCATATACCTGCAAGACAAACAAAACGAAGAAGCAAACAAGATCGGGAAAGGAGGAGGCTGTACAGAAGAAGAAAATTACTCACACAAAGACACACACATCAAAATCTACAGGATAGGCAAAAGGTCGAAATAGATAGAGTAATTGTGGAAATTGAACAAAGGCTAAGAATATCATATGAACTACAACATATGGAAGAGGAGAGGAAAGCTATTGCAGGTATAAAGGAAAATTCCAAATACTTCTTTTCATACGCCAAACAAAAGGCTAAAACGACATCAAACATCGGCCCACTGAGCAAAGGGGACGGCTCTTTCACAGGGGACAAAAAGGAAATGAGCGAACTCTTAAGCAGGCAGTATGAAAGGGCATTCAGTGAGCCTGATGAAACAAAAGTCATCAGAGACCAAAATATATTTTTCATGGAAACCTCCCCCACGGAAACCCCTCAGATGCTGGATATTGATTTCGGTCCAAAAGACATAGAAGAGGCCATTTCCAACATGCCATCCCACTCGGCACCAGGCCCGGACTCATGGAATTCGATCCTAATGAAAAAAATTAAGGAAAACCTCTCAAAACCCCTGGCTATGATGTGGAGAAGGAGTCTAGACACTGGTGACATACCAGATAGCTTGAAAAACGCAATAATTGCCCCACTGCATAAAGGAGGGAGTAAAGCACTACCAAAAAACTACCGCCCGGTAGCTCTAACCTCTCACATCATTAAAGTTTTCGAGCGAGTCCTGCGAAGCAAAATTTCAACATTCATGGAGGCAAATGAACTACACAACACCGGTCAACATGGGTTCAGAGTGGGAAGATCATGTCTCTCACAACTTTTGGAACACTATGACAAAATTCTTAAAGCGCTAGAAGAAAAGAAAAACGTGGATGTCATTTACACCGATTTTGCTAAGGCATTTG
>CM064572.1:2704564-2724564 GCA_032716605.1 Paralithodes platypus | reverse complement strand
GGGTGAGGGAGACAAAAGGCAGAACTGCATGTAGCGAGTGCCTCCCCCAGAGTTAACAGAGTGACATTGACAAAATCAAGGGCCGTTGGAGCCAAAATGTCTGGACACCTGGAGTTTGAAGCAATTTAAGTCATAGGAAGAGGGAAAGACTGATTCTGGGAGAGAGTTCCAGAGCTCAGCTGTTGAACAGATTGTGTTGCAAGACGGGTACTACGTACCCTACGTAGAGGAGGTGGTATACACTGGGAAAGCTCTGAGGTACACTGATTATTGTAGTAGCGATAGAATAGCGAGAGAGATGCAACACTGCGGCAAAGAGAGAGAGATTGCAGAGAGTTGGTGAGTGGACGGGAGTTAATGATACGAAAGGCTTTCCTTTCTACTTTGTGTAGGAGTGCGGTGTGAAAGGATCCTCCCCACACATGTGAACAATACTCAATACAAGGATGCACGTCTGTGCATCTGTACAGAGCCAAAAGCTGGACAGGGGTTAAGGGGAGATTTCCACTTGAGGGATTTTTTTCTGGACCCCTTTCTCTCTCATGTTTAGCCCCATTGCTTTTTAGATTTTAAGACGCTCGCCCCCCTTTAGTTTGGCGATTTTAAGAACTTTCGCCCCATTTCTGTCAATTTTAAGAACTTTCGTGCCATTTAGGTGTCGATTTTTTCCTGGCGAGCGATAGCGACCCTGTAATTTGAGAGGAACCGGCCTTTGGCCGTGAAATTTTTCTACCGAAAAATTTACAAATTTATCTTGAAAGGGGGTCTAGGGGGTGTCATTTTAAGCTTGATGGAGTTCTAGGGGAGAAACTAAATACCTCCCCTTAAAAACCTCTCGAGGCGGTTGAGCACACCCAGCTTCTGGGAGGCCGCCTTAGCAAGACTGGTATTATGGTCCTTCCAAGAGAGAGCAGAATAAAAAGAGACACCGAGAATATTGAGAAAAGATGAAGGGTTGAGTTTTGTATTGTTGAAGTATAAGGGAGAGTCCGCTGGGAGTTCCGGACGGGTAGATAGATGGAGAATTGGGTTTTGGAGGCATTAAAGGCAACAAGGTTTTCTCTACCCCAATTGGAAATAGTAGTTAGACCAGAAGATAAGTGTTGCATGGCTTCATTATGTTTGTTGTTGGGGTATTACTGGCTGAGGCGTTCTGGAATATATATATATATATATATATATATATATATATATATATATATGAGAGAGAGAGAGCTTTTCGTATATCCGATAAATATAGACGTGGTATTCGAATTAACCCAGAAATCACCCTATGCTCACTTAAGGGGAGGTTTTTAGTTTGTTTCCTACTCCTCCAGCAATCTAAAAATTTCACCCCCTTGACCCCCTTTCAAGATAAATTTGTAAATTTTTCGGTAGAAAAATTTCCCGGCCAAAGGCCGGTTACTCTTAAATTACAGGCTCGCTATCGCTCGCCAGGATAAAATCGACACATAAATGGCACGAAATGTCTTAAAATTGACAGAATGGGGCATAAATTCTTAAAATCGCCAAACTAAAGGGGCGAACGTCTTAAAATCTCAAAAGCAATGGGGCTAGACATGAGGGAAAAAGGGGACAAGAAAAAAGTCCCTCAAGTGGAAATCTCCCCTTAACTATAATGGGTAGTCGGGGATGGAGATTAATGGAGGAGGAGGAGGCGAGTTAATTGAGCAGCCAGGCGATTAATGGAGGAGGCGAGTTAATTGAGCAGCCAGGCGATTAATGGAGGAGGAGGCGAGTTAATTGAGCAGCCAGGCGATTAATGGAGGAGGAGGCGAGTTAATTGAGCAGCCAGGCGATTATTGAGCAGATTAATGGGGAGGACCAGGCGATTAATGGTAATTGGCAGCCAGGCGTTAAAGAGGAGAGTTAATTGAGCAGCCAGGCGATTAATGGAGGAGGATAGTATTGAGCAGCCGTGATTAATAAATTGATCAGCCAGGCTGCTCGGTAGAAAAATGTCTCGGCCGAAGGCCGGTTCCCCTTAAATTACAGGCTCGCTATCGCTCGCCAGGAAAAAATCGACACCTAAATGGCACGAATGGTCTTAAAATTGACAGAAATGGGGCGAGGGTTCTTAAAATCGCCAAACTAATGGGGCAAGCGTCTTTAAATCTCACAAGCAATGGGGCTAAACATGAGGGAGAAAGAGGTTCAGAAAAAAAATCCTCCAGGTGGAAATCTCCCGTTAATTCAACCTATCATACTACCCCCTTTGTTCCACTAACACATATCCTTATTAAGGGGGGGGAGGGTGACCTGTTTTTGTTCTGTCCTTTTCTATCTTTCTCTGGCTTCTATCCATTCGGCCCCATTCAGCCTACTGTTCTAAGACGTTTATCCCCATCCAGGTGTCATTTTTTTACTGGTGAGCGGTAGCGAGCCAGCATATTTTTTATTTTTGTTTGACAGCAGGCTAAATTTGTACATTTTTCGATAGAAAAATTTCTCCGGCGAAGCCGGATTTCTTCATATAATGCTGACTCGCTATCGCTCGCCAGGAAGAAATCGACACCTAGATGGGGACAAACGTCTTAAAATAGTTGGCTGAATGGGGCCGAATGGATACAAGCCAGAGAAAGAGAGAAAAGGACAGAAATAACAAAAAGCAGGTCACCCCCCTTAAGCGGAACAAAATCGTCTAAAAATAGCTAGAATAAAATTGAAAAGGCGTCGCCGGTACAGAGGGGGCTTAACTGTGAGGAATCGTGGTTATCCCCAGACGAGCACCCCCTATCATTGGCTGTGGGTAATAGGCGCCTCCACATAAGCCAGAGGTCAGGTGTGTGTTGACTAGGGTGCCAATTTAAGGAAGGGTTGGTTTATTTTTTTGGGCGATTTTTTTCATTGATGTATTAATTATTTTGTTTCTTCCCTAGACCTCCATCAAACTTAAACTAATATCAGCCAAGATCCTTCAAGATATATTTGTACATTTTTTGATAGAAAAATGGTCCGGTTTTCTCCTACACTACAGGCTCGCTATCGGTCGCCAGGCAAAAATTGACACCTAAATGACACGAAAAGTCTTAATATTGACGCAGAAAAGGGACGAAAGGTCTTATAATCGCCAAACTAAAGGGCCGTGCGTCTTCAAGAAAACTAATGGGGCTAAGCACGAGGGAGAAGGGGGCCCCATCTCCCCTTAAGAGTCCTTCATTGTGGAGTGCGGTTATCTGCAGACGAGGCCCCCTATTATTGGCTATGGGTAATAGGCGCCTCCACACAAGCCAGGCGTGTGGTGGTTCAGGTGCTACAGTCAGTCATCTATAATAACTACCCCAGTGGTCGAATCTACACACAATGAAGGGAGAGAGAGATATTAAGGGAAGGTTTTTAGTGTGTTTCCTAGACTTCCATCAAGCTTGAAATTACACCCCCTTGACCCCCTTTCAAGATAAATGTGTACATTTTTCGGTAGAGAAATGTCCCGGCCGAAGGCCAATTCCTCTTAAATTGCAGGCTCGCTATCGCTCGCCAGGAAAAAATCGACACCTAAATGGGACGAAAGGTCTTAAAAGTGACATAAATTGGGTGAAAGTTCTTAAAATCGCCAAACTAATGGGGCGAACGTCTTAAAATCTCAAAAGCAATGGGGCTAAACATGAGGGAGAAGGGGGTAAAGAAAAAAATCCCTGAAGTGGAAATCTCCCCTTAAAGAAAGAACCATTGAAATAATTTGAAATATATTAATTAATAAAATACAAATAATGCAAACAAATAAATGAATATATATATATATATATAAATATATACACTTATATACTGATGACTCTACCTTGCACAATTAAACTAGTTTTTCTCATCAACCCACCATGCAAGCTCTCCAAATCAAACGTACCGGTAATGAGACCAGATAATGCCTATCTTCTGATCTATCAATTAATTCTAATTGGGGCAGAGAAAATCTGGTTAATTTCAACGCCTCCAAGGCCCAGTTTCTCCCTCTCTCTCTCCATCACAATCTTCCTCAAGACTATCAACTATTCTCCAACAACACACAACTTAACCCTTCATCATCTCTCAACATTCTAGATGTATCATTTTCACCCAACCTTTCTTGGAAAAATCATATTACCACTCTTGCTAATACAGCTTCCCAAAAGTTAGGTGTGCTCAACTGTCTCCGTGGGTTCACCACCCGTGCACAACTTCTTGCTCTGTATCGGGGCACAGTGCGCCCCTGTATTGAGTATTGTTCGCATACCGCACTTCTCGAAAGAGTAAAAATCGACACAAATGGCACTAAAGGTCTCAAAATTAGAAAAATAAGGCACGAAAGGTCTTAAAATAGACAAATATATGGCACCTTAAGTCTGTTAACCCCTTCAGACTCATATGACGCAGAGGTTGCCAGATTAGCAATAAGAAATAGAGTTCTCTCACTCTTATAATTACCTCTCCAAAATTAGTATTCTGCCCACAGCTAACTCAAAGACAACTGCAGAGGTTGAAGTAACTAAACTAAAGGTTTCTAAATACCCCTGATGGTAACAAAGGCTTTAAAGTATCCCCAATAGGCTCAACACAGCTAACTCAAAGACAACTGCAGAGGTTGAAGTAACTAAACTAAAGGTATCTAAATACACCTGATGGTGTATGGCTCAAAATCGCGTCATATGTCGGAGAGGGTTAAGGGGAGATTTTCACTTGAGGGATTTTTTTCTTGACCCCTTTCTCCCTCATG
The DNA here is from genome assembly GCA_032716605.1 of Paralithodes platypus. Classification (NCBI taxonomy): domain Eukaryota; kingdom Metazoa; phylum Arthropoda; class Malacostraca; order Decapoda; family Lithodidae; genus Paralithodes; species Paralithodes platypus. The sequence continues at coordinate 2,719,874 of CM064572.1, read as the reverse complement.
GTTAGCCCCATTGCTTTTGATATTTTAAGACGTTCACCCCATTACTTTGGCGATTTTAAGAACTTTCGCCCCATTTCTGTCAATTTTAAGATTTTCGTGCCATTTAGGTGTCGATTTTTTCCTGGCGAGCGATAGCGAGCCTGTAATTTAAGAGGAATCGGCCTTCGGCCGGGACATTTTTCTACCGAAAAATGTACAAATTTATCTTGAAAGGGGGTCTAGGGGGTGTAATTTTAAGATTGATGGAGGTCTAGGGAACTAACTAAAAACCTCCCCTTAACCCTTTCAGTACCGGTGCCGTCCTTTTAACTTTATTCTGGCTACTATTAGACGATTACATTCAGTTTATAAAGGAGCAATGAACAGGCTTCGAACTATCTCACTTACCCCTTCTTATTACCACAGATCCTTATGAAGCTGAACCAAATCCTCTAAAAATATAGCTACAATAGAAATCAAAACACGTGGCCGTAGATTCGTATGGACACTTTATTTACCCTCTTCATACCCATAATAAATGACAAGTGTGGTATCTCATGAGGGTTCGGACGAGTTAATTAAGGCGTCGTAAGACTGTGGTGAGTTTGTTTAAGGGGGGGGATGGGCCGGTTTTCTGGACCACTTTCTCCCTCATTTATTAGCCCCATTAGTTTTCAGATGTTAAGATGTTTGCCCCATTAGTTACTCGATTTTAAGACCTTTCGCCCCATTTCTTCGTCGATATTTAGACCTTTCGTGCTATTTAGGTGTCGATTTTTCCCCCTGGCGAACGATAGTGAGCCTGTAATGTTGGAAGAAATTTTCTACCGAAAAATGTAAAAATTTATCTTCCATCAAGCTTGAAATTACACCCCCTTGACCCCCTTTCAAGATAAATTTGTACATTTTTCGGTAGAAAAATGTCCCGGCCGAAGGCCGATTCCTCTTAAATTGCAGGCTAGCTATCGCTCGCCAGGAAAAAATCGACACCTAAATAGGACGAAAGGTCTTAAAAGTGACATAAATTGGGTGAAAGCTCTTAAAATCGCCAAACTAATGGGGCGAACGTCTTAAAATCTCAAAAGCAATGGGGCTAAACATGAGGGAGAAAGGGGGTAAATAAAAAAATCCCTCAAGTGGAAATCTCCCCTTAAGGATAGACGATGTTTACACTCATGTGATATAAATATACAATACCGTCTTCACATTACTTCATCACGTATGAAATATATCGGGGGTAAGCTAGATCAAGGCAATATCCATGATTATGTTTTTGACACCAACCAACTTCACATCTAAACTCAATTAATGAAATCGAACGATTTTTTTTTTTTTTTTTTTTTTTTTTTTTCTATATTCCAACTTACTTCCTCTCGGGCATAGGCTGAGAGCCTTAACATTCACCGCTTTACAATGAACAGTGAAGCCCGTGAGGTCTTGTTCCAGTCTAGGGAGTGAGACATGTGAAGCACGTAGAGCACAACGAGCACCTGCCATCTTGCCCTCACATGAGGCACGGTGCTCACTCATGGCCCGAAACGACCCCATCTCTGAAGCCACCTCGTTCCCGTGCTTCAGTCTCACCCCCTACACTCGGACTCTCACACTTACACACACACAACGCCACCTGTTGAGCAGATAACTCACCAGGCATTGCACCCCTATAGCATATTTTGAATATGGGAATATTCATACAGTGCTATTTAATCAGGGAACAATGAGGGTATTTTATTACCGTTTCGGTGGGCTTGTGGTAATACACTGATACCAGGTACAGCACAAATTCCATCCCAATAATATCTTCCCATTGATACATCGGGATTTGAACCCGGGACCTTTGGATTACCAGGCCAGTGGCAAGACCACTCCACCACACCTCCCCTGAATACATGTGGCACTCCGAGGACTCGAACCCAGGGTACTCACATCGAAATTCCGCGCACTATGCATGACGGTCTACCACGACCACGAGAGAGAGGCAACAGGGGCTGCCATCAACTTTCTAAGCTTAATATTAACTTGCTCATGTAGTAATGTACACCCTATGTGGTGGATTGTGTTCTTTTATTTCATAAATTTTATTTTAGTAAGCGTTGTTTCCACATAGCGATTTTTATAAGTTAATTTGACTATATATTATCTTTGTCCCAGTTTTGGTTTGTTTAGTTTGCAAGTTTTACATTTTAATTAATATCTTACATGGGATTGTTTACTATTTTTGATCAACATGTATGGTAAACCAAGATATCCGTGCAGTATCAATCCTTCTTTAACCTCCGACATATGACGCGATTTTGAGCCTATTAGGGATACTTTAAAGCCTTTGTTACCATCAGGGGTATTTAGAAACCTTTAGTTTAGTTACTTCAACCTCTGCAGTTGTCTTTGAGTTAGCTGTGGGCAGAAAACTAATTTTGGAGAGGTAATTATAAGAGTGAGAGAACTCTATTTCTGATTGCTAACCTGGCAACCTCTGCGTCATATGAGTCTGAAGGGGTTAACATGATTCAGACGGTAATCAAATGGAATGGGGTATTGCATGAGCTATATGGCCCGGTTTTCTGGACCACTTTCTCCCTCATGTTTAGCCCCATTAGTTTTCAGATGTTAAGATGTTTTCCCCATTAGTTAGTCGATTTTAAGACCTTTCGCCCCATTTCTTCGTCAATATTTAGACCTTTTGTGCTATTGAGGTGTCGATTTTTTCCCTGGCGAACGATAGTGAGCCTATAATGTTGGAAGAACCGGCCTTCGGCCGGAACAATTTTCTACCGAAAAATGTACAAATTAATCTAGAAGGGGGATCTAATAGATGTTTTTTTTTAATTTGATGGAGGTCTAGGGAGGAAACTAGAAAAATAATGAATACATGTAAAAATCGCCCAAAATAATGAATACATGCAAAAATCACCCAAAAGTGAACCAAAACGACTTAACTGACGTATCGTAAAGGTGTTGTATCGTAAAGTTAAGGCGTCGTAAAGTCTGTGATGAGTTTGTTAATAAACTAGTCCCTAATTACTTATCTGCCGTGTCGCAAAGTTATGGCGTCGTAAGTCTGTATTGATTGGTTAACGGGGGTCACTGGCTTTGTTATCTTTCTCTCCTTTTCTCTCTTTCTCTGGCTTGTATCCAATCGGCCCCATTAAGCCAACTGTGTTAAGACTTTTATCTCCATCCAGGTGTCGATTTCTTCCTGGCGAGCGATAGCGAGCCAGCATTGTATGGAGAAATTCGGCTTCGCCGGAGAAATTTTTCTATCGAAAAATGTACAAATTTAACTTGCTGCCAACAAATATATATATATATATATATATATATATATTGAGAATATATCACAAATACACGTGAGCCACTAAATGTTTCTAGTCTCTCAGTGGGGATCGAACCATCGATCATCAGGATGATAGCCGACGCTTTAATCAATTACACCACGGCAGTCTAGACTGCCGTGGTGTAATTGATTAAAGCGTCGGCTATCATCCTGATGGTCGATGGTTCGATCCCCACTGAGAGACTAGAAACATATATATATATATATATATATGCTGGCTCGCTACCGCTCGCCAGGAAAATATTGACACCTGGATGGGAGTAAAAGTCATAAAACAGTAGGCTGAATAGGGCCGAATGGATACTAGCCAAAGAGAGAGGGAGAGAGAGAGAAAAAAAAAGCGAGGTGGGCTCCCTTAAAACCCAAGCCGTTCTTTTGAAGGTATTATTTTCGTTCTATATGTACGAGGTTTCGCTCTCTCGCTCTCTCTCCTTCTCTCCCTCTCCCTCTCCATCTCGCTCTCTCTCCCTCTATCTATCTATCTCTTCCTCTCCCTCCCTCCCTCCCTCTCTCTCTTCCTCTCCCTGCCTTTCTCCTCTCTCTCGCTCCCTCCCTCCCCCCTTCACCCCCCCCTCTCTCCCTCTCTCTCTCGCTCCCTCCCTCCCCCCTCCCCCCCTCTCTCTCTCTCTCTTCTTCATGAAATGCAAAACATAAAAGCTGAATAAAAAACTCAAAACGAGAGAGAGAGAGAGAGAGAGGAAGAGTGAGTGAGTGAGTGAGTGAGTGAGTGTGAGTGTGTGTGTGTGTGTGTGTGCAGAATAAACTGTCAAAAGACGTTATGATCCTTAAGGGGTTCAGGGGACATCGGTCGTTGTTCGGGTCCCACTTCTCCCTCATGTTTAGCCCCATTCGTTTTCAGATTTTAAAACGTTCGACTCATTAGTATGGCGATTTTAAGACTTTTTGTCCCATTTCTTTGTCAATATTAAGGGGAGATTTCCACTTGAGGGACTTTTTTCTTGACCCCTTTCTCCCTCATGTCTAGCCCCATTGCTTTTGAGATTTTAAGACGTTTGCCCCATTATTTTGGTGATTTTAAGAATTTCCGCCCCATTCTGTCAATTTGAAGACCTTTCGTGACATTTAGGTGTCAATTTTATCCTGGCGAGCGATAGCGAGCCTGTAATTTAAGAGTTACCGGCCTTTGGCCGGGACATTTTTCTACCGAAAAATGTACAAGTTTATCTTGAAAGGGGGTGAAGGGGGCGACATTTTAAGATTGCTGGAGGAGTAGGAAACAAACTAAAAACCTCCCCTTAAGACAGTTCGTGTCATTTAGGTGTCGATTTTTTTTTCTGGCGAGCGATAGCGAGCCTGTAATTTAGGAGAAACCGGCTTTGGGCCGGGACATTTTTCTATCGAAAAATGTAGAAATTTATCCAGTAGGAGGGTCTTGGGGGGGGGGGGGGGTTTGCTAAGCTTGATGGAGGTCTAGGGAGGAAACTAAAACAATAATAAAAAGATGAGGAAATAAATGCGCCTACCCCGCCTTAAGGGGGGTGACCTGCTTTTTGTTATTTCTGTCCCTTTTCTCTCTTTCTCTGGCTTGTATCCAGTCGGTCCCATTCAGCCAACTATTTTAAGACGTTTATCCCCATCTAGGTGTCGATTTCTTCCTGGCGAGCGATAGCGAGCCAGCATTAATATGAAGAAATCCGGCTTCGCCGGAGACATTTTTCTATCGAAAAATGTACAAATTTAGCCTGCTGTCAAACGAAAAAAAAAATATGCTGGCTCGCTACCGCTCACCAGTAAAAAATTGACACCTGGATGGGGATAAACGTCTTAAAACAGTAGGCTGAATGGGGCCAAATGGATACAAGCCAGAGAAAGATAGAAAAGGACAGAACAAAAACAGGTCACCCCCCTTAAAAACAATTGAGCTTATGTGTCTAGGACTCTAGGGCATGGAGGTACCCCATGGTCTGGGGTACGCATAGAACACGGAGTTACGGACCGCGGTGACAGGGGGTACTAATGGATGTGTACAATGTTATACCCACAATGTTATACCCACAATGTTATACCCACAATGTTATACCCACAATGTTATACCCACAGTGTTATACCCACAATGTTATACCCACAATGTTATACCCACAGTGTTATACCCACAATGTTATACCCACAGTGTTATACCCACAATGTTATACCCACAGTGTTATACCCACAATGTTATACCCACAATGTTATACCCACAGTTATACCCACAATGTTATACCCACAGTGTTATACCCACAATGTTATACCCACAATGTTATACCCACAATGTTATACCCACAATATTATACCCACAATGTTATACCCACAATGTTATACCCACAGTGTTATACCCACAATGTTTTACCCACAATGTTATACCCACAATGTTATACCCACAATGTTATACCCACAATGTTATACCCACAGAAGATACCCTGGACTAACTCCAAACATGTGTACTTGATGATAATGTTAAGGGAGACCACCTCGCTGTTTCTATCTTTCTCTCCCTCTCTCTTTGGCTTGTATCCATTCGGCCTCATTCAGCCTACTGTTTTAAGACGTTTACCCCCATCCAGGTGTCAATATTTTCCTGGCGAGCGGTAGCGAGCCAGCATATATATATTTTTGTTTTGACAGCAAGCTAAATTTGTACATTTTCCGATAGAAAAATGTCTCCGGCGAAGCCGGATTTCTCAATACAATGCTGGCTCGCTATCGCTCGCCAGGAAGAAATCGACACCTGGATGGGGATAAACGTCTTAAAACAGTTGTCTGAATGAGGCCGAATGGATACAAGCCAGGGAAAGAGAGAAAAGAAGAGAAAGATAAAAAAAAAAAAACGTTGACCCCCTTAAGAGGGCTAGTTACTTGTTACTTGTGTGGGGGTGCCGAGCTGTGAGAAGGACTCTTAAACAGATGTACACATACACATCTGTATCCACGAGGCAAATACAGTAGAGAGAGAGAGAGAGAGAGAGAGAGAGAGAGAGAGAGAGAGAGAGAGAGAGAGAGAGAGAGAGAGAGAGAGAGAGAGAGAGACAGAGACAGAGACAGAGATAGATAGATAGATAGATAGATAGATAGATAGATAGATAGATATAGATAGATAGATAGATAGATAGATAGATAGATAGATAGATAGATAGACAGAGAGAGAGATAGATAGATAGATAGATAGATAGATAGATAGATAGAGAGAGAGAGAGATAAATAGATAGATAGATAGATAGATAGATAGATATACATAAATATATATATATACATACATATATATATATATATATATATATATATATATAGCCTATGTCTGATGTTACTACCAGAGGAACCCCTCCCAAAAGTCAGGCCCTGGCAGATACCTACCCCCAGGCTCCCAGACTTCTATACCATTGTTTAGCGATCATTACCCCCCCCCCCCCCCCCGGTGGTGGTCCCGGCTGGAAACATGCCAAGCACAGGAGGGTTCTCAAGATATGAACTATATTGTTTTTTTAAGAGGGGTAGTGCTTGTTTTCTTTTAAGGGGGGTAGTGCTTGTTTTCTTTTAAGGGGGGTAGTGCTTGTTTTCATTTAAGGGGGGTAGTGCTTGTTTTCTTTTAAGGGGGTAGTGCTTGGTTTCGTTAAGGGGGTAGTGCTTGGTTTCGTTAAGGGGGTAGTGCTTGGTTTCGTTAAGGGGGTAGTGCTTGGTTTCGTTAAGGGGGTAGTGCTTGTTTTTGTTAAGGGGGTAGTGCTTGTTTGCTTTTAAGGGGGGTAGTGCTTGTTTGCTTTTAAGGGGGGTAGTGCTTGTTTGCTTTTAAGGGGGTAGTGCTTGTGTCCTTATAAGGGGGGTAGTGCTTGTTTGCTTTTAAGGGGGTAGTGCTTGTTTGCTTTTAAGGGGGTAGTGCTTGTTTGCTTTTAAGGGGTAGTGCTTGTTTGCTTTTAAGGGGGTAGTGCTTGTTTGCTTTTAAGGGGGTAGTCCTTGTTTTCTTTTAAGGGGGGTAGTGCTTGTTGTTTTTTAGGGGGGTAGTGCTTGTTTGCTTTTAAGGGGGTAGTGCTTGTTTGCTTTTAAGGGGGTAGTGCTTGTTTGCTTTTAAGGGGGTAGTGCTTGTTTGCTTTTAAGGGGGTAGTGCTTGTTTGCTTTTAAGGGGGTAGTGCTTGTTTTCTTTTAAGGGGGGTAGTGCTTGTTTTCTTTTAAGGGGGGTAGTGCTTGTTTTCTTTTAAGGGGGGTAGTGCTTGTTTTCTTTTAAGGGGGGTAGTGCTTGTTTTCTTTTCTTTTGTCTATATATTTATGTAATCATTTATTTTTTAGTTTGCTCGCTAGACCTTCATTAAGCTTAAACAAAATACCACCAAACCCCCTTTCAAGATATATTTGTATACTTTTCGGTAGAAAAATTTCCTGGCCGAGGGCCAATTGCTTCTAAAATTACAGGCTCGCTATCGCTCGCCACGAAAATTCGACCCATAAATGGCACGAAAGGTCTTAATATTGACAAAGAAATAGGGAGAAAGGTCTCAAAATCGCCAAACTAACGGAACGGACGTCAGAAAATCTCAAATCTAATATGCTAAACATAAGGGAGAAGGGGGTTCAGGAAAAGCGACTACTTCCCCCTTAAGCTGACGACAAATTACACCTTTTAGCAGCTAATTTATTGATACTTCTTCAGCAGCATATTTTACTACAAAATATTAAAAATAACTGAGAAATCTTGCAATTTACCGTCAGTTGAAAAGAAACAGAGTATAGTGGTCCACACTATAAGCTGATTGTACCACCAAAGTAGCGGGCGGTGGGGTCTCCGCATCCCTATACTAAAATAAGAACACATTGGAAAATGAGTTAACCCCTTTTGTACCGGGGACGTCTTTTTAAGTTTACTGTCGCTAAATTAAGACTATTTTGTGTAGCTTAAGAAGGGTCTGTGGTAGTGAAAGGGGTTGTTGTTGTTGTTGTTGTTGTTCCCCAGGCTGCCTGGCTGAACAGCCCCAAGGTCCCGAGCAAGGCCAAGGCCATAAACGAGCGCCCCCACAAAACCCTCCCTGCTTACCACTGACAAAACCGGGGTGACCGAAGCCACTCTAAGGCAGGGAGCCGAGGAGGGCAAGGCAGAGCCCCTCAGCAATTATGAAGGGAAAGTTGAGGGACAAAGGAAAAATGTGACGCTTTGGCTCCTAATCTGCCAACCTCTAGGTTGGCAGTAGGGAGGTCAATCTACGGAAGAGACGCCGTCACTTGACATCTAAAGCTCAATCCATATGCTCCACCTAAATCTCTATTAATCCATATATTCCACCTAAATCTCTATTAATCCATATACTCCCTATAAAGCTCTATCAATCCACACACTCCACCTAAAGCTCTATCATTCCATATACTCCACCTAAAGCTCTATCAATCCATATATTCCACCTAAAGCTCTATCAATCCATATACTCCACCTAAAGCTCTATCAATCCATATACTCCACCCAAGGCTCTACAATCCATATACTCCACCTAAAGCTCTATCATTCCATATACTCCACCTAAAGCTCTATCAATCCATATACTCCACCTAAAGCTCTATCAATCCATATACTCCACCTAAAGCTCTATCAATCCATATATTCCACCTAAAGCTCTATCAATCCATATACTCCACCTAAAGCTCTATCAAGCCATATACTCCACCCAAGGCTCTACAATCCATATACTCCACCTAAAGCTCTATCATTCCATATACTCCACCTAAAGCTCTATCAATCCATATACTCCACCTAAAGCTCTATCAATCCATATACTACCCCTAAAGCTCTATCAATCCATATATTCCACCTGAAGCTCTATCAATCCATATATTCCACCTAAAGCTCTATCAATCCATATACTCCACCCAAGGCTCTACAATTCATATACTCCACCTAAAGCTCTATCATTCCATATACTCCACCTAAAGCTCTATCAATCCATATACTCCACCTAAAGCTCTATCAATCCATATACTACCCCTAAAGCTCTCTCAATCCATATATTCCACCTAAAGCTCTATCAATCCATATACTACCCCTAAAGCTCTATCATTCCATATACTCCACCTAAAGCTCTATCAATCCATATACTCCACCCAAGGCTCTACAATCCATATATTCCACCTAAAGCTCTATCATTCCATATACTCCACCTAAAGCTCTATTAATCCATATACTCCACCTGAAGCTCTTATCAATCCATATACTCCACCTAAAGCTCTCCACTGAACGGCTGATCCCTACAAGCTCCTCCTGAATAATTAAGCCGGTATCACACGAGAGCGTTTAAAGTCAACATTCGATGATCAAAAAAAATTCCGGCAATATTTCTGGAGTATTTGTCACTGGTATCGGAAACTAGACTGCAATTATAGATTAATTTAGGCAACCGTAATATACCAAATGTTGACCTCATCAGCTGCCAGACCAGTGTTGAGGGAAAAGGGGTTCGTGTGATACCGGTTTAACCCCTTCAGTACCAGGGACGTCCTTTTTATCCTATTCTGGCAAATGTTTGATGATTTTCTTCAGCTTAGGAAGGACCTCCAGCAAAAAAAATAAGGCTTCAAACTATCTCAACCGACCTTTTTCACTACCACAGATCCTTCCTAACCTGCATAATATCGTTTAAATATAGCTAGAATATAATATAACACACGTCGCTGGTACTCAAAGGGTTAACACACACACACACACACACACACACTATATATATATAATATAATCTACATTGTTCATGGCTTTACACACTACTTGAACCAGCACTTAGGGCATGGTTATATATTCTCTCTCTCTCTCTCTTTCTCATTTTATCGCTTTCTCCCTCTCGCTCTCGCTCTCTCTCTCTCTCTCTCTCTCTCTCTCTCTCACACACACACACACACCCAGATCATAATTCTAAACCATTACATCACCAACACAGTTAACACACGGTATATATATATATAATCTACATTGTTCAGGGTTTCTTATATCGCCTGACTACATACGTGGCCTATGTATTACACGGTATATACAACACATGGTAACCTTTACACACTACCTCAACCAACACTTAGGGCATGAGTATAGATTCTTTCTCTCTCTCTCTCTCTCTCTCTCTCTCTCCCTCTCTCTCTCTCTCATTTTATCGCTTTCTCCCTCTCCAACCTCTCTATCTCCCTCCATCTCTCCCTCTCTCTCTCTCTCTCTCTCTCTCTCTCTCTCTCTCTCTCTCTCTCTCACATAATTCTAAGATAGGTAAGACTGTAGGACGTGGAGAATTATCAGTTCCAAGGCCATAAGTACTGTACAATCGCGCAAATAAGTGATGTCTAGGCACCAAGTATGTTTTGATAAATAATTGGTATCAGTAATATCTAAGCTGCATTTGTTCATATCGAGTGAAATATACAAACATGTTCATACACTTACCCACCCTATTCAACATCTGACAGACATTAATACAGCACAGAGCAAGCCAAACATAATGACAGCTGGGACATTAGCGCGACCGTACCCCCTTTGAGAGTAGCTAGGAATAGTCAAATAATTCTCCTGTTGAGCAAAAACCAACTTCTCAGCTAAATGTATCGCAGGTAACTGGACACTAAAACCCGATGCAGCCAAGGCAAGACTATGCCTCCAAGGCTAAAATTAGGAGGGTCTTAAGGGGTCACCGTTTTTTTTTATCGTTCTCTCCCTCTCTCTTTGGTTTGTATTCATTCGTTCGGCCCCATTCAGCCAACTGTTTTAAGGCGTTTATCCGCATCCAGGTGTCAATTTCTTCCTTGCGAGCGATAGCGAGCCAGCATTGTATGAAGAAATCCGGCTTCGCCGGAGACATTTTTATATCGAAAAATGTACAAATTTAGCTTGCTGTCAAAACATATATATATATATATATATATATATATATATATATATATATATGCTAGCTCGCTACCGCTCGCCAGGAAAATACTGACACCTGAATGGGAGTAAACGTCTTAAAACAGTAGGCTGAATGGGGCCGAATAGAAACAAGCCAGGGAAAGAGGGAAAGAAAGATAAAAAAAAGCGAGGTGACCCCCCCTTAAAGATCTCTCTAAATGACTGGCATATATACTGTAGATTACTATCGGTGTTAACAGGTTCGCCGATTTACTCCGGACAGAAGTATAGAGGTGCTGGGTATTGGGGAATGTGGGAGGGAGGGGTGTTGGGGTAGCATTATATTGTGGGTAGTCTTTATCTGGTTACACATTGTGGGGGTCTCAAGGCTGTGGGAAAGGAAAGGCCGTATAGATAGATAGATAGATAGATAGATAGAGATAGATAAAGAATAAAGAATATATATATATATATATATATATATATATATATATATATATATATATATATATAGAGAGAGAGAGAGAGAGAAGGAGTTACAAGGAATAATTAATATGTTGTTGACCTTGTAATCCACAGTGCACAAGTACCTATCACTATCTGATCCGACGTCTTGGGGGTTATGATATTATCTTTAATTATTATGGAGGACATTAATTACGAACTTAAAATAGCACATACGAGCAAATCTAACCCAAAACAATTCCATAGATATATAAATAGCAACAAACAATGTAAAAGTGGCATTGGCTCGGTACTAATAGTCGAGGTGAATTAGAATCAGACAGCAGGGAGACAGCTGCTACTCTTAATCAACACTTCGCTTCTGTTTTTAATACTGCCAGTAACCTAAACGTGCCACAAGAAAATAATCAAACATGCAAATATGTTCTTCAAGATTATATTATTATATGTATGTATAATTAAAAAGATCGACTCACTTCAGGTAAATAAATCACCTGGGCCGGACATGTTTATCCCTAAAATTCTTAAATTAGTCAAAGAAGAAGTTGCAGGGGCACTAACCATAATACTAAATATGTCACTTAAACAAGGACATGTACCCACCGACTGGAAGATCGCCAATATAACACCGATATTTAAAAATTGTGATAAAAAAAGGCCAAATAACTATAGGCTGATTAGCTTAACTTCCGTAATTGGAAAAATATGTGAATCAATCATAAGGGATAAAATTGGATTATTTATTGAGAACAATAACCTTATTAACAATAGTCAACACGGATTCAAAGCTAAGAGATCATGCCTAACTAATTTAATAAAATGTTATGACAGCCTATACAAACTTGATCGACTTTACCAAAAGCCTCGACATAGTGTATCTAGACTTTTAAAAGGCCTTCGACAAGGTCCCGCATAATATATAATTACAGAACATAAGATACATAGGAATACAAGGCAAAACGCATGATTCGATTAAAAACTGGCTAAGTGAAAAAAGCAAAGAGTAGTTATCAACTGCGTGCAATCAACATGGAACCCATTAACTAGTGGAGTCCCTCAAGGCTCAGTATTGGGACCAGTGTTGTTAATAATATATATCAATGATATAGATAATGGCATAAATGATATAATTTCCAAATTCGCGGATGACACGAAGATAGGTAATGCAATAATTTCCGAAAGTGATAGAATAAACCTAAAAGCTGATTTAAATTAAATCATGGAATGGTCGGAGGAGTAGAAAATGTCGTTTAATGTAAACAAATGTCAGATATTGCAAATAGGTTCCAAAAGCAATAAATATGAATACTACATGAATGAATATCAAATTTTGTAACACAAATAAAAGACTTGGGAGTGCTGATAAACGAAACTAAAAATCTTTCAATCAATGCACAGCGGTCGCAAACAAAGCAAACAGAGCACTAGGTTTCATCAGAAGAAACTTTCACGATCACAGCAAAGACATAGTTTTGCCCTTATACAGAAGTATGGTGAAACCGCACCTCGAATATGCTGCGCAGTTTTGGTCACCCCACCTCATAAAGGATGTTAACAAATTGGAATCTGTGCAAGGGCGAGCCACTAAATTAATCCCTTCATCACGAAATAAATCATATGATGAAAGACTAAAAGAACTTGATCTGTTTTCACTTAAGAAACGAAGGGTGAGAGGTCAATTGATAGTTTCAAAATTCTGAAAGGATTCAGTAACATTAACCCAGATAAGTTATTTAAAAAAAGCCGAAGACACATCTACAAGAGGAAACAATATAAAAGTATTAGGTAGGAGTGTGAATCTAGATACAACACAAAAATTCTTCAACCTTCAACTTTCCTTTTTTATCGGATATGCCATCTCTACTAGAATTAAGTCCTGACCACCTCGTTTGGATCGTAAGGTCGTGTGGCCAGTGTATCTATGCAAATATATGTAAATATCTATCTCTCATACAGACACACATACTCTCTCTCTTTCTCAATGTCTCCCCTCCTTCCCCTCTCTGTTCATAATTACCACACCCACTTACACACACTCACACACACCTGACCATATCATCAGCGATGGTATCAAACCTCTAGTTAACCTCCGTCTCAAAGAAGATTCGAACCTGGGCCTGCTTGATTATGGGGGTCTCTACTGTAGCTACTAACCACTGGACCACCACCACAGTTATAGCGAGCACTGTCCTACAAACAACACGATATTTATTTTTTTAATAGTTCCTAGTTTCAGCTCACTATCTATTCGGGCATTGAAATCTCCGGCACCTATACTGACCTCTATGGCATCAGTAGTTACAAAGGAGTACAAAGGAAATCAAGCAACAACAGATCTAGTGACCCTTCTAGGTTGCTTGTCCTCCAAAACACTGAGGATCAAGTGTCCAAACAGTGGTTTAGAGTGGGTAAGGGAACATTGGAAAGGGAATTACTGCCCTGGAACTAATGTCCGTGGCAGTTAAGGGGGGAGGGGGACTTTTTCGGTCCCCTCTTCTTTCTTATGTTTAGCCCCATTAGTTTTCAGATTTTATGACGTTCAGCCTATTAGTTTGGCGATTTTAAGACGTGTTGCCCCTTTTCTTAGTCAATATTAAAAACAAAATTGTGTCGTGTAGGTGTCGATTTTTTCGGCCGGAAAATTGTTCTACCGAAAAATGTACACATTTATCTTGAATGAGGTTCTTTGGGGGGGGGGGGGGGGGGGCGGATTTTTTTAAAGCTTGATGGAGGTCTAGGGAAGAAACTAAAAACAAATAATAATAAGATATGTAAATGAGCAAATATATACGCCCATCATCCCTTAATGTGCCTTACCAGTATGGCTTGGTTAAGGGGAGGTTTTTAGTTGATTCCCTAGACCTCCATCAAGCTTAAAATTACTCCCCCTTGACCCCCTTTCAAGAAAAATTTGTACATTTTTCGGTAGAAAAATATCCCGGCCGAAGGCCGGTTCCCCTTAAATTACAGGCTCGCTATCGCTCGCCAGGAAAAAATCGACACCTAAATGGCACGAATGGTCTTAAAATTGACAGAAATGGGGCGAGGGTTCTTAAAATCACCAAACTAATGGGGAAAGCATCTTTAAATATCACAAGCAATGGGGCTAAACATGAGGGAGAAAGAGGTTGAGAAAAAAATCCTCCAGGTGAAATTCTCCCCTCAAGGGTCGCTCTACTGGTGATCTTTCATATCTTACTAACTCTTGGTCATCCTCATTTCAGGACTTCGGTGAGAACTTTTCTAATGCCCTAGGCATATGAAAGGCCTTCGATAGAGTCTGGCACAAATCTTTCATTTCTAAACTACCCTCCTTCGGTTTCTATCCCTCCATCTGTGCCTTTGTCTCTAATTTTCTTTCCGGCCGTTCCATAGCTGCGGTTGTGGACGGCCATCGCTCACTTCCTCATCCTATCAACTCTGGTGTTCCTCACGGCTCTGTTCTATCTCCTATTATCTTTCTAATTTTCATAAATGATCTTCTCAAATGTACCTCCAGTGCCATCCATTCATACGCAGAGGACTCTACCTTACACTACTCAAATAGTTTTCCAGAACGTCCCAGCCAGCAATCACTCAAAAGCAAACGTAATAAAGCCAATGCAACACTTATCATCTGATCTAACTAATATTTCCAACTGGGGCAGAGTAAACCTTGTTACCTTTAATGCTTCCAAAACCCAATTTCTCCATTTATCTACCCGTCC
>CM064572.1:2634564-2699564 GCA_032716605.1 Paralithodes platypus | reverse complement strand
ACAAATTGGGCTTGTCTCCTTTCATGTGTTAGCCTCAGTTCACCTAGCTGTAAATAGGTACCTGGAATAAGTGGACGACGTTGTGGCGTCCCATCTGGGGTTGGCAAAAATGGTACAAGGCGAGATGGGTATCATATGGTTCACCTAAGCTGATGGCTACCTAAGCCTTCGGGCGAGACGGTACCGTCTATAGTGAGAATGGTACCATACAGATCCACCCTAAGCCTTCGTTTCCGATGTCGCCAATTGGCTAAAAATACAGACTACACACACATCCACAGCCATTCCAACGATACATATAACACCTACACATATAGGAGGCGGGAAATAACGAGCATGCTCACTCCCGCAATACAACTAGAGTAAGTACAACTAGAGTAAGTACATACACACACACACAGATAGACAGACACACACACATATACTCTTGGCAAATTGGTTACAGATTTGCATACAAATTTGCATAGCCTACATAATATATTCATACAGATTCGCCTTGATCAATATGGACAGGGATGGTAGTTAAAATAGGAACCCTGATCTGACAAACTTCTTATCCATTATGATTGTACTTTCTATTTTGTACCCCCTAATTATGATTGTACTTTGTATTTTGTACCCGCTAATTATGATTGTACTTTGTATTTTGTACCCCCTAATTATGATTGTACTTTGTATTTTGTACCCCCTAATTATGATTGTACTTTGTATTTTGTACCCCCTAATTATGATTGTACTTTGTATTTTGTACCCGCTAATTATGATTGTACTTTGTATTTTGTACCCCCTAATTATGATTGTACTTTGTATTTGTACCCGCTAATTATGATTGTACTTTGTATTTTGTACCCCCTAATTATGATTGTACTTTGTATTTTGTACCCGCTAATTATGATTGTACTTTGTATTTTGTACCCCCTAATTATGATTGTACTTTGTATTTTGTACCCCCTAATTATGATTGTACTTTGTATTTTGTACCCGCTAATTATGATTGTACTTTGTATTTTGTACCCCCTAATTATGATTGTACTTTGTATTTTGTACCCCCTAATTATGTGCAGTTAAATTTAAGATATCTTTCATCATGCCTGTATTTTGTATCTTAGTGCTCCTAATCATGTACACTCGGTCAAAGAAGTATCTGCACCCCTACGCTGACCATGTGGTGTGTACAGCTCGGTAGGGTTGGCACCTCTGCCTGCAACTATATCCATGTGTCAATGACAATCCTCTCTGACACATGGATATAGTTGCAGGCAGAGGTGCCAACCCTACCGAGCTGTACACACCAGATGATCAGAGTAGGGGTGCAGATACTTCTTTGATGGAGTGTACATTAATTGATTGATTGTTTATTTATAGCCACACATGAGCTAAAACATTACATTAATTGTTAAATGACGTATGCAATATAAACAATAACAGGAAAGGAAACATTATCCAAGGAAGTTGTATGACGAATTAAAATGTAAAACTTGCAAACTAAACAAACCAAAATTGGGACAAGGACAATATAAAGTCAAATTTAATTATCAAAATCGCTATGTGGAAACAACGCTTACTAAAATGAAAATTATTAAATAAAAGAACACAATCCACCACATAGGGTGTACATCACTACATGAGCAAGTTAATCTGTTTCCCAAGCAAACCAATCGCACATATAACAACGCACTATCGTCACGTTAAAGGAAGTAGTCAAGTTTGGGAAGTCCGGGACGTTCTGGCAAATTTTACTAAACTCTGCATGAATAAAGAAACTACATGTTAAATGTCAAAATATTATTTAAAATCAAATTTGCAACATGACAAGACATTAACAATAGTAAAAAATACAAATATTGATAAGATATCTATACTATTACAAAAATAATATATAAAATACAGTACAGCACTCACTAACGATAGTGCTATCGGGTAGGTACCTGTAAGCATAGCATGCTTCAAGTGACCCCTATCAATAACTACCCTACAAATAACCTACATTTATAGCACAAATAAACTAAGGAAATCGCAAAAGTAAGCAATTGATACTATCGACAATGAATACATATAATA
Source organism: Paralithodes platypus (assembly GCA_032716605.1). NCBI lineage: Eukaryota > Metazoa > Arthropoda > Malacostraca > Decapoda > Lithodidae > Paralithodes > Paralithodes platypus. Next base: position 2,697,503 of record CM064572.1, on the reverse strand, counting down.
TAAAGAGAAATAATTGCAAAATATGAAGTAACAACAGATTTAAACAAAGAGTACTCTTTTAACAAGAATATGAGGTACAGTCCAATGTAACAAACAAATTAACGACAATTGATATGAACACTTGTAGGGATTCAAGGCTCGGATATGCAGCCCTTAAGGGGAGGTTTTGAGTGTGTTTCCTAGACTTCCATCAAGCTTGAAATTACACCCCCTTGACCCCCTTTCAAGATAAATTTGTACATTTTTCGGTAGAAAAATTTCCCGGCTGAAGGCCGGTTCCTCTTAAATTACAGGCTCGCTATCGCTCGCCAGGAAAAATTGACACCTAAATGGGACGACAGGTCTTAAAAGTGACATAAATGGGGTGAAAGTTCTTAAAATCGCCAAACAAATGGGGCGCACGTCTTAAAATCTCAAAAGCAATGGGGCTAAACATGAGGGAGAAAGGGGTAAAGAAAAAATCCCTCAAGTGGAAATCTGCCCTTAAGGGGGTACGGTTTATTTTTTGGGGTCTACATATTTATGTATTTTAATTATTATTTAGTTTCCTCGCTAGACCTCCATCACCCTTTAATAATACGCCCCATAGACCCCCCTTTAATAATACGCCCCATAGACCACCCTTTAATAATACGCCCCATAGACCACCCTTTAATAATACGCCCCATAGACCACCCTTTAATAATACGCCCCATAGACCACCCTTTAATAATACGCCCCATAGACCACCCTTTAATAATACGCCCCATAGACCACCCTTTAATAATACGCCCCATAGACCACCCTTTAATAATACGCCGCATAGACCACCCTTTAATAATACGCCCCATAGACCACCCTTTAATAATACGCCCCATAGACCACCCTTTAATAATACGCCCCATAGACCACCCTTTAATAATACGCCCCATAGACCACCCTTTAATAATACGCCCCATAGACCCCCCTTTAATAATACGCCCCATAGACCCCCCTTCGAGATAAATTTGTAAATTTTTCGGTTGACAAATTTCCGATTCCTCCTAATAGGGTTAAGGGGAGATTTCCACTTGAGATATTTTTTTGTTTGCACCTTTCCCCTCATGCTTAGCCCCATTGCTTTTGACAATTTTCTACCGAAAAATGTACACATTTACCTTGAAAGGGGTTCTTGGGGGGTGTAATTTTAAGCTTGATGGAGGTCTAGGTAACACACTATAAACCTCCCCTTAAGTTAGTACAGATTGGGCCTGGTTGGGAGGTACTGGTTGAGAGCCCCGGTAAAGTATGTGAGGTGTCTGTCTGTGTGCCTGTCTGTGTGTCTGTCTGTATATCTGTGTGTGGGTGCGTTAGTTTGTGTGCTGTATATGTGTGTGGTAATTATAATAAATATTATTATTATTAATAAAATATTAATAATTAAAATAATAATCGGTACGTGTGTGTATATGTGTATGTGTGTATGTGTGCGTGTGTGTGCATTTTTGTGTGTGTGCGTGTGTGTTACGTAAGTTAAGTGTACACCAATGCATGACGCCAACCTCCGCCATCTTGGTACCCTGGTGATATTTACCTCCCTCTACACCCCAATATGTCCACCCCCATGACAAAAATACGTAAATAAAAAAAAAAAAAAAAAAATATATATATATATATAGTTTGGTCTTTGGTGATATATACCCATAATATATATTCGGTAATACTGGTATACTAAATAATATATAGTTTGGTCTTTGGTGATATATATACTACACTTAAGGGGAGATCTCCACTTGAGGGATTTTTTTCTTGACTCCTTTCTCCCTCATGTTTAGCCCCATTGCTTTTATAATTTTAAGACGTTCGCCCCATTATTTTGACGATTTTAAGAACTTTCGACCCATTTCTGTCAATTTTAAGACCTTTCGTGCCATTTAGGTGTCGATTTTATCCTGGCGAGCGATAGCGAGCCTGTTATTTAAGAGGAACCGGCTTTCAGCCGGGAAATTTTTCTACCGAAAAATGTACAAATTTATCTTGAAAGGGGCTCAAGGGGGTGTAATCTTAAGCTTGATGGATATCTAGAGACCAAACTAAAAACCTCCCCTTAACAAGCACACCACACTTCTTTCCAACACACCTGAATTACCTCTAACGTTCCTTGATTTGGGCTCTCTATCACTCTTTCAACCTGGGGGGGGGGGGGGGGGACACTTGTTACAGCCAGCCTTGCCTTTTGTCTCTTTTATGAACAAACACAAATATACTGCATATCCATAATACAAATTAAATAATAAAAAACAATTAAAATCACGTACTATGGTAATTTAAGGGGAGGCAGTTGGTTTTTCGAGTCCTCCTCCTCCCTCATGTTTAGCCCTGTTAGTTATGAGATTTCAAGACATTCGCCTTATTAGTTTGGCGATTTTCAGACCTTTTGCCCCATTCCTTTGCCAATATTAAGACCTTTCGTGCCATTTAGGTGTCGATTTTTTCCTGGCGAGCGAAAGCGAGCCTCTAAGTTTAATAGGAATCAGCCTTCGGCCGGGACATTTTTCTACCGAAAAATTTACAAATTTATCTTGAAAGGGGGTCTACGCGGTGTTTTTCTAAGCTTGATGTAGGTCTAGCGAGGAAACTAAGAACTAAATCAAATATATATATACTGTATGTATATATATATATATATATACCAAAAACCAAGCACTACCCCCTAAAGTCACCAAAATGGCGTCCCCGAATAATAATATGGTGAGTCTCTCGATACCCCAGGTTCCGTGAGTTAGTACCGCTAATGAATACCTTTCTCCGGAGGCGTTGAAACCTTCATTACCGAGCGAAAGCAACGCCCTGCTAATTTCTCGACTGAAGGCAGGTTATTAGCGAAGGGATACGATCACCAACGTAGTCTCTCTTTCTTTTTCTCTCCCACTCACTCTCTCTCTCTCGGATGCCATAGTCTCTAGCCCGCTCTTAAGGAGATAATGGCCGTTTTTTTTTTTCTATTAATTAATGTATTTATTTATTTGTTAGTGTCCTAACTAAACCTCCATCAAGCTTAGAAAAACTCTCCCTAGATCACCCTTCAAGACAAATGTGTACATTTGTAGAAAAATGCACTGAACTATCCAACTCTAGCTCTACCCAAGCTTTCTGGCATCTAGCCAAAAATGTCTCCAACAATTTTTCTTCATCGTTTTTGCCTCCCCATTTCCACTCTGATGGCACAACCATCACTTCTTCCTGTGACAAAGCTGAACTTTTCGCTCAAACTTTCGCTAAAAACTCCACCTTCGATGATTCCGGTGCTATTCCTCCCTCTCCACCCTTCTCTCCTACTTATGCCTAATATCCTAGCTCTTCTAAAGATGTACTTTTTACCTTCTCTGGGCTTAATACGAAGAAGGCGTACGGTCCGGACGGTGTTCCTCCTGTTGTACTTAAAAACTGTGCTTCTGTGCTGACACCCTGCCTAGGCAAACTCTTTCATCTCTGTCTCTCCTCTAACGTCTTCCCCTCATTCAACCTGTCCCAAAGAAGGGTGACCGCTCTCAACCCACCAACTATCGTCCAATTGCTCTCATCTCTAAAGTTATATAAACTATTCTTACTTCAAAATTTCTTAAGCATTTCTCTTCGCATAATCTACTCTCAGATCACCAGTATAGCTTCCTTAAGGGTCGCTCTACTGGTTATCTTCTTTCATATCTTACTAACTCTTGATCATCCTCCTTTCGAGACTTCGGTGAGACCTTTTCTATTGCGCTAGATATATTGAAGCCCTTCAATAGAGTCTGGCACAAATCTCTAATTTCTAAACTACCCTCCTTCGGTTTCTATCCCTCCATCTGTGCCTTTGTCTCTAATTTCCTTTCCAGCTGCGGTTGTGAATGGCCATCGTTCACTTCCTCATCCTATCAACTCCGGTGTTCCTCAGGGTTCTGTCCTATCTCCTATTCTCTTTCTAATTTTCATAAATTATTTTCTCAGCTGTACAGTCTACGACAGAACTGCTGTCATGGCCTGAGGCAATGTGCTAGTTCACTTATCTTTTAATAGATGGACCTTTAATCGCTTCTAATAAAAGGGGGGCGGGGTTAATATAGAGGTTGGAAGGAGGAGGAGTCAAACGTGTGTGTGTGTGTGTGTGTGTTCTAGAACAGCACGCAGAATAAGTTTATGTTAACATAACACACAGGCTATATTATGAGATTAGCTCATGCCGGATCACAAATAAGTAACACACATCAGGTGTTGCGTTATTTATGGAATTTAATATACAGACAATCAAGTTTATATCCTTCGCACTTCCCATTCCCCCTCCTCCCCCTCTCCCTTTCTCCCCAACTCTCCTTCTTCACCCGCTTTCTCTGCCCTCCCTCCCACTTCTCACTCTCTCTCTCTCTCTCTCGGACGTAAATCATGCCCTCTAAAATACGCAGATTAATACTATGCAATTGTTTTGAATTTACATATACATAATAAATGTTAGAGATGACTAAAATAACAAACATATATTGATTAGGAATAGGATAACTAGCGAGGCAGCGAACAACATCTATTGCTCGCTGCCTCGCTAGTTATCCTATTCCTACTTAAGCTACGATTCCCGAAGAACACGTCTATATTTGTTTGTATATATATTAAGAGTAACAATAACACTTAGGATTAAAGTTATCTGTGTTGGCTTAAGGAATAAGTTGAATAATACATATAATTATGACCTCCACAATTTGTAATGTTTGGGGAGACGGCGCTTCAACCTCTCTCCATCACACGCAAGCACCAACCCACCCACACCAACACTAACACAGGATACAAAACACACACACAATACAATAACTTATTTTCTCTCCAGCATCCCTTCTCCCCTCTCTAAATGATACCTAGCCTAAAGAACAAACCATACGAAGAGCGTCTTAGATAATTAAATCTATTTCCTTTAACCCAGCGCATATTAAGAGGTGACTTAATTAAAGTGTTCAAAATCATCAAAGGCATCGACAATATGAACTGTAGTACTTCACTATCGACTAATGTAATTACACGCGGGGAAGGGGAAACGGTTGCAAAATTATTGGTAAATCTTTTAACTCACACGAATCTAAGAATTTCTTCTTCAATCGAGTTGTCAACTTGTGGAATGGGCTTCCCCGAGACGTTATAGACTGCAGCACCGTTGATTCATTTAAACTCCGCTTAGACACATATCTCGCATCAAACCCGCGACTGACTGCGTTTGTAAATGAATAACTATTTTATCCCCCCCTCAGTTACTAACCCATCTGTCCCCTACTAACTTCCTTATCCTGCCACGGACATTAGTTCCAGGGCAGTAGTTCCCTTTCCAATGTTCCCTTACGCACTCTAAACCACTGTTTGGACACTTGATCCTCAGTGTTTAGGAGGACATGCAGCCTAGAAGGGTCACTAGACCTGTTGTTCCTTGATTTTCTGTGTAATCCTTTGTACTCTACACTCTTCAGAAAATAGGAAAAGTAGAAAGTAGCTACGAGGTGCCGTTGTGAAGGCTTATCCTTCAATACCTTCACCTGACCTGACCCCATCCGGGGTTTAGCTGGTCCACAAGGGTGTGTGACATGAACCCAATAGAGAATTTGTGGGCCATCATGTCATGGAGCGGAATGTGGTCCAGGTTAGAATTGGAAAGGGCAGGAGTGGGGGGATCGGGGGGGGGGGGATCCGTCGCCGCCCTAATATAAGTTGGATAATGTTTAAATCAGCTCCAACGAGAATACAGGAGGTAGTTGATGCAGCTTGTGGGTGGAGATCATATTGATTGAATAAATATAAATTGTAAATGTTTACATTTAAGATCCCTTTATATGTATTATATAATGTGTATGTGTTTCCAATGTTCACCGTAACATAATGACGGTGAAATAATACATATTAAATTAAATTCAAGGTAGCATACACAGAGATATAGTATACTTTTAATTATGTTTGGAAGATAATTTAAACAATACGAAATAAAAATATAAAAGCCCAAACAATTTATATCAACTTTAAAACAACATAACCAGATTGCTTGGATTATCTTTAATTGTTCAGTTCGCTGACTTACTTTATAGTTAATAATTACAATGGGTAGAGCCGAACTGTTTACTGCTAATGGGAAGCCACAGTAATTAAGCTAGTAATTAAGAATCCACTGAGAAAAGTATAATGCAATAATCATAGCGTGGCATATTACATGTTAAGGTAGATTATGAATTGGTCAACCACAGTGCTGTGAATAGTGGTATGGAAGAAAAACAAGATTAACTCTAATATTAACATTTGTTTTAGTACAAAGAAACACGTTTCGGCTCATCTAAAGTGTTTTCTTTAACTGAGCCGATTTTACCTTGTCTTTATGATATATATAATTGGTTATAATTTGGTCCAAGCTAGATTACAATGTGATCCAACTTGTCTTGATGCGTGGATTGTAACATCCAGTTTCAATTACTTATATAATTATATATACGATTGTTCACACTAACCAGGACGCCAAGGTTGGCAACTTTGAGTGTTTTGCAACGGAGCATATCTATTTATTTTCTATAACACATTGTATGAGGTAATAGAATAAGAGTTAATAATTGAGAATCAGTAAAGGTAAAAAGAACAGTATTATTAAAACACCAAAGTAATTTTTATGGACAGCTTTGAACACGATGATGAGGAAAATTATATATTCGGTTAGGAGAGAGAAGGGGGAGAGAAAAAGAGAGAAGGGGGAGATAAGGGAAGGAAGCAGAGAGAAGGGGGGGAGGGGGGAATGGGAAGTTCGAAGGATAGAAACTTGATTGTCTGTATATTAAATTCCATAAATAACGCAACACCTGATGTGTGTTACTTATTTGTGATCCGGCATGAGCTAATCTCATAATATAGCCTGTGTGTTATGTTAACAAACTTATTCTGCGTGCTGTTCTAGAACACACACACACATACACGTTTGACTCCTCCTCCTTCCAACCTCTAAATTAACCCCGCCCCCTTTTATTAGAAGCGATTAAAGGGCCATCTATTAAAAGATAAGTGAACTAATACATTGCCTCAGGCCATGACAACAAGTTCTGTCGTAGACTGTACCTCCAGTCCTATCCATTCATATGCAGACAACTCTACCTTACACTATTCAATTAGTTTCCCTGAACGCCTCAGCCAGCAATCCCTCAAAAACAAACATAATGAAGCCATACAACACTTGTGTTCTAATCTAACTACCTCTCCAATTGGGGCAGAGAAAACCTTGTTACCTTTAATGCTTCCAAAACGCAATTTCTCCATCTATCTACCCGTCCGGAACTCCCACAGGACTATCCCTTATACTTTAACAATACAAAACTCAACCCTTCTTCTTCTCTCAGTATTCTCGGTGTCTCTTTTTCTTCTGCTCTCTCTTGGAAAGACCATATCACCAGTCTTGCTAAGGTGGCCTCCCAGAAGCTGGAAGTGCTCAACCACCTCAAGGGGTTCTTTACCCCTGCACAGATTCTTGCTCTGTACAGGGGCACAGTGCATCCTTGTATTGAGTATTGTTCACAATGTGTGGGGAGGATTCTCTCACACAGCACTTCTAGACAAAGTAGAAAGGAAAGCCTTTCGTATCATTAACTCCCGTTCACTCACTGACTCTCTGCAATTTCTCTCTTTTCGCCGCAATATTGCATCTCTCTCGCTATTCTATCGCTACTACAATAATCAGTGTTCCTCAGAGCTCTCCCAGTGTATACCACCTCCTCTATGTAGGGCATGTGGTACCCGTCTTGCAGTACAATCCCACCCCTACTCTGTGCAACTCTCCAACTCAAAAGTGAAACGATGCTCCCAATATTTCTTCTATTCAACAGCTGAGCTCTGGAACTCTTTCCCTGAATCCATCTTTCCCTCATCCTATGACTTAAATTGCTTCAAACTCCGTGTGTCTAGACATTTTGGCTCGAACATTCCTTGATTTTGGCCCTGCCACTAATTCAACTCTGGGATAAGCACTTGTCACAGGCAGTTTTGCGGTTTGTCTCCCTCATCCACATAGACAAAAATATATACTGTATACTAGACAACGATAAAGCAAAAGAGGCACTGGTAAACTTCTGAACAGGTATATAATATTATTATTATAAAGGCGGTATCACACGAGCGCTTTTTAACTCCACATTTATCCTCAACATTTAGAATATTTCGGTCACCTAAATTCATCAAACAACAGTCTAGTTTCTAATACCAGCGCAAAATATTCCAGAAATGTTGCCAAAAAAATGTTGATCATCGAATGTTGACCATAAATGCACTCGTGTGATACCGGCTTAACCCCTTCCGTACTGGTGACGTCCTTTTAACTATACTCTGGCTACTATTAGACGATTTTATTCTGTATAAAAAGGGCATCCGGCAATAGACAGGCTTCGAACTATCTTCCTTATCCATTTTTACTACCACAGATCCTTCTTACACTGCACAAAATCCTCTAAATATAGCTAGAATAAAATGCAAAAGACGTCGCCGGTGCAGATGGGGTTAAGAGACAACCCAACAAAACAGATGAAGTGTGGAAGGAAGATCTTAACACAAAATATGAAGATAGTTTTACAACTTAAGTGCGTGAGAACATTAATGAAGAATTAAGATTGGTAAAACTTAGACAGCACATACAGCATTTAGACTTAGCATAGCAAGCAAATAGTAAAATTCATAATATGGAATTCTCCATAATAACTTTAAAAGAAGTTGAAAACTACATAAAACACATAATTAAATAATATTAAAGCGTCAGTTTTCACAAGTAAAGCTTGAAAAAAACGCACCCAAGAACCCCCTTCGATATAAATTTGTACATTTTTCTGTAGAAAAATTACAAAAATTAAAATGTACAAAGGGCACGAAAGGTGTTGATATTGACAGAGAAATGGGGTGAAAGATCTAAAAATCGCCAAACTAATGGGATAAAAGTCATAAAATGTGAACACTAATGGGGCTAAACATGAGGAAGAAGGGGGACCAGAAAAACCCCTATGTCTCCCCTGAACGCAAGTCTTTTGAACAATAGAAAACTTGGGAAAACTAATGTAATTGTATGACTATAATTTTCTCTATATCAACTACAACACTATAATTATACTATTAATTAAAAAGAAAGTTCTATCCAACCATCAATCCATATAGTAATAATTGACCACCTGCAAATTTCAAGCTATAAGGAAGTTGGAGTTGTATATATCGATATATTGCAGAATTACGGGCTAAAATATGGTATCAGTATACTGTATATATAAAGTAGAAGTGCCGCTTTGCCCAAAATCAAAACGACATACCCAACTCTGCGATGGGTTACCATCATCACTTCTATTACCACCATTATAACTACTACTATCACCATCATCACTACTGCTATCATCACTACAACAGTCACCATCACCATTACTATCGCCATCGTCACTAACATCATCACTACTGTCATCATTATCACTACAACTATCACCATCATCACTACTATTATCACCATCATCACTACTATTATCACCATCACTTACAATCATCATTACTACTGTCACCATTACAACTACTATCACCATCATCACTACTACTGTTACCATCATTACTGCTACTGTCATCATCATCACTACTACTGTCACCATCGTTACTACCATCATCATCACTACTGTCATAATTATCACTACAAGTATCACCACCATCACTACTATTATCACCATCATCATTGATATCACCATCATACCTGCTGTTACTACAATCTCTGCTACTGTCATCATCAATACTATCACCATCATCATTAATAATATCACCAAGAATACTGGAGGATTTGCCCCGAAAACAACTCGCCCCCGACGGCGGGCGACAATTGACAAACCGAATTTGCCTGCAAAATTTGGTGACGATACATTAACCCGTTCAGTACCAGTTTCCTATTCATTTTATACTGGATAATAATAGACGATTGTATTTAGTTTAATTAGCAGGTTTTCAACTATCCAAATAAACCTTTTTCCACCTCAGATCCTTCTTAAGCTCCACAAAATCGTCTAATTAAAGCTAGAATATGATAAACAAAAAATGTCTCCAGTACAACAAGGGTTAAACAGTCTAGGAAGTTTGGGGAAATTGATTAACACTCTTATTTTGATCTTTGCCCTTGACCTTTGACCTTAAGTATTAGAATATTTGTATATGAAATTTATATATATATATATATATATATATATATATATATATATATATATATATACAGGTATATATATATGTTATTTATGTAAAACGGAACTAACAGTCAGCTTATCAAAATTTGAGTATTTTTTATGATGAAGGTTGACTTTTGACTCTGACCTGTGTCATTGAGGTTTATGTAGGATTATATGTTTTGCTTGCATTGATGTAACCCTGGAAAATCAAATAAGCGTGCCAAACTTCATTAACCCATAGGGGACCAGCGACGATACGTCATCGGCAATGTATGTAACGCTAAACCCCAGCGACGACAACGTGTCGTCACTGTTAATTACTCCGGTTCTAGCGCACCTAGGGGGCTCAGATTTGTATGGGAACTGTGTAAGTATCCCACGCAACCATGCCGATGGTTGAAAACTCTCAAAGTCTAAACGTGTGCGCGTGAGCGCGCAAAAGCCTGTTTTTGGGTGTTTTTGCCTTCAACTTTCCCCTCTTGTAAAATCGGCTTTCGGCCGTAGGCCCCCTTTTTTACCTAAGGGATCGTTTTTTTGGTGGTTTTTCCTTCATTTCTAACCCATTCCCTATTGTTTCTGGAAAAAAACGTTTTTTCAAAACCTGCCGGTCCCTGGTGGTATATTTATTATAAACTAGCTGGGGCTAAGTGGGTTAAAAATCATTAACTACTTCCAGAGGTATTAAAGGAATGGCTGACCATGACGCATGACCTTTATCTTGACCTGCATGATGTCTGAAAATGTAACATTCTAATTTTCATTTAAAGCACAACTGTAAAAGAATTTTTTGAAGTTCACATGAAGTCAACAAATTAGCATATTGACCTTATATTTGACTTTGACCTGTGACCTTGACCTATCAAATGAAATTATGAATAATCTTATATGACCTTGGCCTAGGAATTCCGATTATGCATGATATGCTTAGTGAGAATCTTACATTATATAGGAAATACTAGCAAAAATCATATTTTGATCTTTAACCTTGATCTTTCACCTTGACCTTTGACCTTATAAATTCTTATCAGGGAATTAGCTTAACACCAATGTTTGTATTAACTAGCATTATGAATATGGTGTAATTTGTATAAAAACTTATAGATTACAAATTGTGATCATATACCGTGACCTTGACCTTTGACTTTTGACTAAGAATATAATACATATATTTGGATGGTCGTCGCATTGACCAACTGAATTTGCCTGTACAATTGGGTGACAATACATTAAACAGTCTAGGAGGAGTTTAGGGAAAATGACAAACACTCTTGTTTTTAACCTTAACCTTTGACCTTAACTATTAAAATATTTATGTAAAATTTGATATATATATTATTTAAGTAATAAGCAACTAACACAGACAGTTTTCCTAAATTTGAGTAATTGTTTTTTAAATAATAATAATTGACCTTTGACCTTGATCTTTATGTAAGAGTACATATTTTGTTAGCATTGACATTGCCTATGAAAATCAAATAAGCATGCATAATTTTATTAAAACCCATCAGTTAGTTTCATATATATTAATACAATAGTTGACCATGACCTATGACCTTTATCTTGATCTTTATGATATGTCTCAACATATATTATTTTCCTTTAGATTTAAAGTGCAACTATCTCACCAAATGCTGTTAAGTTTACATGAAAAGTAAAGACAATAGCATATTGACCGCTTATTTGACCTTGACATGTGACCTTGACCTTTCACATGAAATTGTATGCTTTCTTGTATGACCTTGGCCTAGGTATTCCGAATATACATGATAAGCCTAGTGAGAATCAAACAGTTAATATAAGAAATACTAGTGAAAAACTTATTTTGACCTTTGACCTTGATCTTTGACCTTACCCTTTAGAATATTTATCTAAAATTTGTGCAATACGATATCAAAGTTACCAGTTACTTGTATGGTGAAAATGAAGATATTTGAGTAAAAACTAAAAATATATAGAAAAAATTGACCTTAGACCTTGATCTTTATGTAAGAGTACATGTTTTATTTAATGACATTGCCCAGGAAAATTAAATAAGCATGCCTAATTTCATTAAAACCCATCACTTAGTTTCATATATATTAATAGAATCGTTGACCATGACCTTTATATTGACCTTTATTATGTCAAAATATAGTATTTTCCTTTTCATTTAATGTGCAACTATCTCGCCAAATGTTGTTAAGTTTGCATGAAAAGTAAGGAAAATAGCATTTTGACCTTTTATTTCACCTTCACCTTACATATGGCATTGTATACTTTCTTGTATGACATTGACCTAGGTATTCCGAATATACATAAGCCTAGTGAGAATCAAACAGTTAACCCTCTCCGACATATGACGCGATTTTGAGCCTATTGGGACTACTTTAAAGCCTTTGTTACCATCAGGGGTATTTAGAAACCTTTAGTTTAGTTACTTCAACCTCTGCAGTTGTCTTTGAGTTAGCTGTGGGCAGAAAACTAATTTTGGAGAGGTAATTAAAAGAGTGAGAGAACTCTATTTCGTAGTGCTAATCAGGTAACCTCTGCATCATATGTGCGTGAAAGGGTTAATATAAGAAATACTAGTGAAAAACTTACTTTGCCCTTTGACCTTACCTTTTAGAATATTTATCTAAAATTTGGGCAACCTGATATCAAGGTTACCAGTAACTTGTATAGTGAAAATTAAGATATTTGAGTAAACAGTAAAACAACTTGTAAAAGTTTACCTTTGACCTTGACCTTTAAGTAAGAGTACTTGCTTTGTGTTCATTGACATCGCCCCCGAAAATCAAATAAGCATGCCTAATTTCATTAAAATCCATCAGATAGTTTCATATATATTAATAGAAGTTGACCTTGACCTTTGACCTTTATGATGTGTGTGTCCCAATGTATAAAATACCATGGCTTCCAAAAGGACCTTCGCAGTCCATGAGTTAATAAAACACCAAGGTCTCACCTTTAGATCCACAAGACGAACACATCACCACCGAACGCAGTAACAGTGGACAGGTGCATGGGGGATTCATTCGATCGTGGCCACCCCTTCCGGGATCATGGTGTCTGCCAATAGATAGACAAGATATATAAACCAGTTCAAGTGTCTGTAAAAGGTATACCGGTAACTATTTACGTTGCAAATGAACTGTGACTGATTTAGACGAGCCTATTTTGAAACTTGGTGATCGACAGTCAAGGTAAAATTAACTGACAATACTTGCAAGAGATATTCATGAATATTGTGTGGGCACAAATCTCTTTCAAATTACAAGAATATTAAAATGTTCAAGCTAAAAGAAAAACTTGGGGAGGGGGTAATAATATAGGGTTCTAAACACAAACAAATTATAAATTATGTAACTAGCATTTTTACAACAATACTGCATTCAACAAATTGACCTCTGTGGTTCTATTATCCCTCTCCGACATATGACGCGATTTTGAGCCTATTGGGGATACTTTAAAGCCTTTGTTACCATCAGGGGTATTTAAAAACCTTTAGTTTAGTTACTTCAACCTCTGCAGTTGTCTTTGAGTTAGCTGTGGGTAGAAAACTAATTTTGGAGAGGTAATCATAAGAGTGAGAGAACTTTATTATTGCTAATCTGGCAACCTCTGTGTCATAAATGCGTGAAAGGGTTAACATTAATCACTTTATTGAACGGAATACTGAATATGGTTTTCACATCTATGATAACATAATTTAACTTAATAGTTGATTTTTAGCCAAATGTAAATTCAATCCGTTACCAGCTAATTTGATAAAATTATTTAACTTAATAGTTGGTTTTCACCCAACTGTAAATTCAATCCATTACCAGCTAATTTCTTGATATTTCATGGCAAAATAAGAAACTACTACAGGTATATCTGTCAAGTTTTCAATTGACAACATATTAATGCTCACGTTTTCATAATCAACACATTTCACTACAAACAGTGTATGTACAGTACATACAAGTTTAAAGACCGCTTTGTCCACAGAGAATGTGGTTACAGTCTCGCGTCCTAAATGACCGAGTTCTTTATTTTGAGATCGGACCAGAGTATCTTATCCAATGTCATTCTAGGTCTACCCCTGCGCGCAGCTCCCCTTACGTTTACAGTCCGGCATTTCTTCACCCAGTTCTGATCATCCATTCTCTCCAAGTGTCCAAACCAACCAAGTCGGCTCGTGCGCATCACTTCACCGATACTCCTAATACCCAGACGCCTTCTTAAGCCCTCACTTGATATCACGTCCCTGAGATTATCCCCACATATCCAACACCATTCTCTTCTCATTCCATTCCATTCTATTCTATTGATATCCTCTCTTTAATCGGCCACGTCTCCGAGGCATAGTTCATTGCGCTCCTAACGCACAAAGTAATGTGCACCTTCTCTTTAAGGTGGGGTGGAAGCCCTCTCATGGTCAAGAGTGGCAACAGCTCTCCGGTGGAACCGTATCGCCCAAGTAGCAGAACTTATTCACACACTCACTCCAGCGTCACACAGTCGAAGTCAACACTAACGGGCAGATTATTTAATACAAGATCTCCCTTGCAAAATGTACATTTAACGACTATGATTCTTGTCAAAGGTCCTCAAGCTCCACTACATCGCTTGTGTACTCGGTCACTAAAGACACAAAATTGGATCGAGTTACTTTCTACCCACATACTGCGCATAGATAGACGCCGCTTCTTTCCCAGTTCCATGCCTTACTCCACTAATCATGACCTTTGTTTTATCTACACCCTTATTTGCCATATCCTCCCTCCATCTTTTGAACTTTGCCTCTGCTTCTTACTCACTATCTTCAATAAGAACTAGATCTGCATATAACAGCTCCCATGCGAGTCCTGTTCTAAAGTCCCTTGACGGAGACTCCAGGACCAAAAACAGTACTGGGCTCAGCACTGAACCTTGGTGAACCCCAATTTTTACTGTTAACTCTTTGCTCAGGCCCCCATTCACTCCAACTGCTGTCCGTGACCCCTCATACCCCTCATTATCACACGCACTAGCCACTCTTCTACTCCAGTTTTCTCATAACCCACTGCATTACTTCCCTGGGCACCCGGTCAAAAGCCTTCTCAAGATCTACAAAAACTAGGTATAACTCCCTGTTTTTCTCTTGGAACCTCTCTTGCAGTTGCCTAAGAATCACTTGTGCCACGTCCCGGCATATATCCAAACTGCATGTAGGCTAGTTGATGGCAACACTTTCCCTGATCATGCATTCAAAGACCCTTTCGCTGACTTTCATGACTTGATCGAACATTTTCAAACCCCTATAATTTCCCGTCTAAAGAGTCGGACAGTTAACAGGTTAGGAACAAGCCAATATAGCGTCAGCTGGGAAAAAAAATGTAGTTCACTACTTTGAGAATTCTTAAGACATATTCCCAGACAAACCCCTTAATTGTAGGTAATGTTACTGTATCTTTGTCACCTACCAATCTGTGAAGAGCCGCGACGCTCAAGGACCACACACAAGTCCACGGAGTATCCCAGCTTCAGATGAGTCAAGCGGCACACCATGGCAAGTATTGGCTGGGACGGTCATCATTCAATAGTTATTTTTTTTCAGTTCAAAGACTTCAGAAACAATTAGTGCACCGTCCCCCCTCCCCCCACCACCATTACCACCATGGTTAGAGTATATATGCAGATCAAAACCATATAGTACTAAGTTTGAAAAATGAATGATAAGTAAATCAACAAGTTACCAGTCAATTATATTTGTCATACATTTACAGTAGAAAACCTCAAGCATAAGCAAAGTGAATTTCATAATTAATATTTAGGATTACTTTAAATAAATTGATAAAGCTTTGCACTCATTTTTAGATCCATGAAATAGTGAACTTTTAATTAGTTGAACATTACAGTATTACTGTAGCCTACTTTACTGTAATTTTTCTTTGATTAATAAAGGTTTAAACAGAGCCGGTGTTACGTTACAATATCGATCCCTGTTAAGTCCAGACCGTCTTGACCACATTTCCACAAGAATGAAGGTCTCGGACAAATTGCACTAATCATAATTTCCCTGTAATGACTTTAAAACGCATTAGTACTCCCTGAAAAGACTTATGAAAATACGTTAGTTCCCTATTGATACCTAGAATTAACCCAATACCTCTGAAAAAGAAAACTAAATTAGTGATTTCTGCGACCGCCACAACCCGCGAAAGCCTGAACTGAGAAAAAAGTTGAACATTAGTTAGTGGAAGGGGATAAAGTTGTCAACACCAACCAGTTAACCTGTAGGGGAAATATATTAGTTCAGTTCTGACCTGATGGGTAAAAAAAAATATCTGCAAAGGAAGAGTTAGTTCTATGGGATAAGATTTAAAAAAAACATAATAAACAAAATAAGACTTGAAGGGTCAAGCAAAGACCTGAAGGGTTGTATGAAAGACCTGAAGGATCAAGCAAAGACCTGAAGGGTCTAGCAAAGACCTGAAGGGTCAAGTAAAGACCTGAAGTTAACAAAAAACCTGTAGAGACCTGAAGGGTAACAAGAGAGACCAGAAGGGTTTAACAAGAATACAGACCTGAAGGGCAAAGACCAGAAGGGTTTAAACAAGACCAGAAGGGTTTAACAAGAGCATACAAGACCAGAAGGGTTTAACAAGAGTATATACAAGACCAGAAGGGTTTAACAAGAGTATATCCAAGACCAGAAGGGTTTAAACAAGACCAGAAGGGTTTAACAGGAGTATATACAAGACCAGAAGGGTTTAACAAGAGTATATACAAGACCAGAAGGGTTTAACATGAGTATATACAAGACCAGAAGGGTTTAACAAGTGTATACAAACCAGAAGGGTTTAACAAGAGTATATCCAAGACCAGAAGGGTTTAACAAGTGTATACAAACCAGAAGGGTTTAACAAGAGTATATCCAAGACCAGAAGGGTTTAAACAAGACCAGAAGGGTTTAACAAGAGTATATCCAAGACCAGAAGGGTTTAACAAGAGTATATACAAGACCAGAAGGGTTTAAAAAGAGTATATATAAGACCAGAAGGGTTTATACAACACCAGAAGGGTTTAACAAGACCTGAATGGTAAAAAAAAAATGCTAAAAAGTAAGGGGATTAGTATCAGCATATAAAAGCGAACCCAAAAAAACGCAGTGCAGAAGCTAGAAGGGAAGTGGCAACACATCAGTAGGTCAATACATTCACTTTGTTCTTTATTTATATATTATGGAACATTTGGTAAAAGTTTCCATAAAACTTAAAACTAACTAAACTAATACTCATTAAAAAGAAAGTGAAACACAGAAAGGTCAATAATATCCCCAAATTTGCCGTTTTCCTTATACAGTATATAGATTATGGATTAGTAAAATTTCCCATAAAACTTAATACTAACTAAACTAATACTCATTAAAAAGAAAGTGGAACACAGAAAGGTCAATAATATATCCACATTTGCAGTTTTTTATTTATAGATTATGGAAAATTTGGCAAAATTTTCCATAAAAAGCAAATCTAAACAACCATTGATCAAGAAGGTTATAATCTACCTCCAACTCCTCTAACACTATCCTAAAACTACCTTACAATACCCACCCGACCCAATGCCCTCCACGAAGTATCTAACATAAGCCAAATTCCCTCCCATTACAGCCTTCAACCAGATCACTAGAACTTTATTGCCTACTCACGGAGGATTATATTCAGCTTAGGAAGAGTCAGAGTTAGCTGGTTAGTGGAGTATTTAACCAGCTGATTCAACGACTTAATTTCTAGGCCGAGTAATATCCTCTGGCAGTAGCATTAATTAAAATAAACAAATGGTGGTCTGATTGAAGGGGTGACAACTAACTAGATACAGTACGATAGCAACCAACACACCCACAATGAAAGGACCATTGAGGGAGGAAGATTGGAAAAACAAATAGCTTTAGTTTTCAATCAAGAACAGAAAGTCGCCCAACCCAGCCCAGCTTAAGACACTGTTAGACCTAATTTGGACTCCTTACCCAATTCACCAATTGATGAAAAGCGAGATAGAAATACAAAATAGGCTTGCTAGTGGGTAGGCCTGGCCAGGTAGGGAGGCCTAGTGTTACTTCAGTGTTACTTTAGTGTACATTTTATAGAGAATTCGATATCGCAATAGATAGATATAACAATTATGTTATAAATCAACTTGCATTGCAAGTCATGTTAAGTTTAAATCAATTAAACTTTTAGTCAATGTAAAGTAATGTTTAAATCAAGGACAATTTAAACAGTGTACAAATAAAGGACTCGCATTGCAAGTCATGTTTAAATCGAAGACAATTTAAACAATATACACATAAAATGATGCCATTACACATAAGTATACTTCATTTGATAAAATTAATTTAACGAAATACAATAATTTTGTAAACCATAAAAATTAGCACTGTACAATGATACAAATCGATAACTTAGAAATTGTTGAACTATAATATAGTACCTAATTGAAAACTTATCTAGCAAATAAACAAGTAAAAAGTCAAGAATGTATAGGGATAATCATTAAGAATGATAAAGACTCCACGATTTATCAAACTTTAAATACATATCCACAAACTTTATTTTTAATAAAGTGTGATGGCATCCTTTACATCAAACAATACATAGTAAAACAATACACAGTAATAAAAGCAATCAGTAAAAGTAGCATCGATCCATTGGGGAATTAGTGTTGAATAAACAAAATAAAAATATATGATTGAAAGCATTAATTTTAAAATCTCAAGTACTGGCATATTTTGTGGAATGATGCTATTTTTCCTGAAGAGTTGTCAGCCAAGAATATCTTTAGTTTTAAAGTATAATTCAGAGTTTTTTAACTCGTGAATAAATGCCACAAGAGATGTATGGCATCTACAGGGTGTCAAATGAAAGCCGAGTCCATTATTCTCAGACTTAAATATTGTATATGTGGTTTATAGTTAAAATTATGTCTTTGGAAGTGACTAAATGGCAAAAACAATGGTATTTTATAAAAAAAAATCCTCGTACAGTATTCATTCAAGTCTTGGAATAAAATAGCTCCAGTTTGACTCCCTGTGGCATTAAAATAGCAAGTTAGGTCAAGGGTGGTAGCTCAGCTGCCACACGACCATAGAGGCAGGAGGTGCCCAACCAAACAACACAGTGGCCCGCACTGTGGGGAATAATTATACTAAAACACGTGGCCCGCACCGTGGGGAATAAATATACTAAAACACGTGGCCCGCACCGTGGGGAATAAATATACTAAAGCACAGTGGCCCGCACCGTGGAAAATAAAATATATTATACGTGGCCCGTACCCGGGAGACAAAATTTATTCAAACACTGACCTGTACGGTGGATAATAAAACTACGTGGTCCGTACCCTGGAGACTAAATTTATTCAGACAGTGGCTAACACCGTGGGGAATAAATTTATTGTACGTAGTCCGTACCCTAGAGACTAAATATATTTAGCCACAGTGGCCTGCACTGTGGAAAATATATTTATCACATGTGGCCCGCATTCTGGAGAATAAATTTATTAAGTCACGGTGGCCTGCACCGTGAAAAATAAATGTATTATAATCTGGATAATAAATGTATTAAGACCGTGGCTCGCACCGTGGAAAATAAATTTATCATGTCACGTTGGCTAACACCATGCAGCAATACCTGGAAACACGACAGAATCGATGAGCCACTACAACATGGCCTCCCAATACCTGAAAAAGGTCGCTGAGCCACTAAAACATGGCCTCCCCTCTCCATCAGTGGAGTGAATGGAAACAAAGACCAGTTCAAACATAATTGTGTACTTTTAGTGTATTCTGGCTGACAACGTTACCTTCAGGCGTTTATTGACATTTTGTGACCAGTTTATTATTACTCTAACAAGTTAATTATAATGTAAAACTTACAAAATAAACAAACCAAAACTTTGACAAAGATAATATAAAGGCAAAAGAACTAATCAAAATCTTTGTGGAAAAAATGCTTTAGCAAATTAAAATTATGAAATAAAAGAACACAATCCACCACATAGGGCGTACATTACTATATGAGCAAGTTAATCTGTTTCCTCTAACTAAGGCTACATTAATACTGTCTAAAGTCGGCCACCCCAGATAAAAAAAAATGGGGTATGTGCCTGAATAGATAGATAAACATTTAAGAAAATTACTTATAAAATTTAGGACGCTATTCATTTACGTAAAAAAGTGCATTACAATTATAAAATTTAGGATGCTTTTCATTTATGTAAACAAGTGCATTACTCTTATAAAATTTAGGATGCTTTTTATTTATGTAAACAAGTGTAATATATTTGAAATAAGTCACAAATAAAGGGTACTGTAGTCACAAAATTAATAAACTCCTGAAGACCAAACACAAACATCAAAATATAAATTATAAACATCAAAATATAAATGACAAACATTAAAATATACATTATATATAATATATTGCCACCACCAAATATTAATCAAGATACAACTGATCACAAAGGAGGTCAGCAATATCTTTTATAGATTTTGAAAGCATTATTAAAACAATAACCTTAAGAAATAAATAGTGTCCCATTTCTTTGTAACGAGTTGCACCCAATACAAAGGTTCTTGACACTTTATGAAAGAATTACCCGGTACTGTACTCAATAAACAAATTCTTCAAAACTTTGTAGCAACTAATTACTGAACAGTAAATTAAATTAAAGAAAATTTAATCATGTAGATAAAAAACAAAGAATTACCCGGTACCGTACTCAATTTTAGTTATTCAATTTTGTAGCAAAAAATTGCTGAACATTAAATTAAATTAAAGAAAATTCAAATCATGTAGAGCAGAAAATATAAATTTAGTAGCAACGTATGTAATTTAAATTAAAGGTAATTTAAATCATGTAGAGAAAAACTTTAATTTAGTACCAACTTTTATAATTGAACAGTAAATGCTGATTAGGGAAAGATTTTCTATAAAGGATATTTCAAATTGTGTCAAGAAACTACTGCAGTCACATAATCAACCTTTTCAGTACAATAACTTTTTAATCAACAGTTGAATCAAAATAAACTTAATACAATTCTTACTTGTCATCTGGGTGAAGTTAAAATTAAATAAGCACAATGTGAATATAAACCTAAAAAATAATTGAAATTAACAATAAATTATCAACTAGAATTTTTTAAATTTCAAACAAGTCTATTATTGAATCCATTGAAAAAATAAAAGTATATAATTAATAAGGTAGTACTGAAAGGGTTGATACATATATAGTACATAGTGCCTCAACCAGTAAAAAATGTCTAAGCTAAATATTCTAAAATGGTTCTTAAAATTCTAAAATGTTCTTAAAATTAGTGCAGGGAGGGTGTCAAGCCAGGTGATAGTTTGTCTTAACCCTTTGAGTACCAGCGACGTGTGTTACCTTTTATTCTAGCTACATTTAGACGATATTATGTAGCTTGGGAAGGATCTGCGGTGGTTAAGAAGGTTGGTCGAGATAGTTTGAAGCCTTATTACTGCTAGAGGTCCTTCCTAAACTGAATAAAATCATCTAATAGTTGCCAAAATATAATGAAAAGGACATCACCGGTACAGTATGGGTTAATTAAGATTGGAATGAATGAGAAATAACAGCAACAAAATTACATGATTTGCTGTATTTTGAACATATCACTTCCAAGAACATATCACTTCCAAGAACATATCACTTCCAAGAACATATCACTTCCAAGAACATATCACTTCCAAGAACTGTGAAGCATAAATGTATCTCTGTAGATTGATACTAATAAGCCAGGAAAATGTGACTGCATACATTTAATTCTGAATATTTAGTAACAGGGAATAGGTCCACTTGGGGGCCTTCTGTGTATGGCCACCCTCATTAAGGGAAGTAAAGCGTCTGGCAATATATAGACTAATAAGCAAGGAAAATGTGACCATAAATTTATCTCATATACAGTATAGTAACGATGACTAAAGCAAGGCAAATACCTCTGGTTTGACACCCTGAAGTTCAACCTTAGCTAGCTGCCTTCTATCGTGGCGTCACATGCATCTGTGTCCGATACCAGCTACAGAGCCCCTATCCAATGCAACTTACACTAAAGAGTAAGCGGTTATTCGATTATATGTTATTCCCATTTATAAATTTGAAATTATGCACCTTAAAATAAGGAACAGACTCCTTGAAACACTAAATAAGTGTCCAAAAACCAAAATTGATGAGAACAGACCCCTTAAAACACTGATTAAAAAAAAAAAAAAAAAAAAACACAAGTTAAGCGGAAACCAAACTATCAAGATTATCGGATACATGTGACACCACCTCTAGAAAACTTCCTTACCTTCCTACTGTAAGCTCTTCTTGGTCGCTTACTTTTATATATCTTGTACTTACTGTGGCTTTTCCATCGTTGAAGGTCAATCAAAATATCCTGTAGCTGCAGGCTTGATTTGCTGTAGTTTCTCCATCGTTGAAGGGGAAAAAAAATCCAGTGCTTATATATTAAGTCTAGCTTGATTTGCTGTAGTTTCTCCATCGTTGAAGGAAAAAAATCCGGTGCTTATAATTATATTAAGGCTAATCAACTTTCAAGTACTACCTAGTGTTAAATCTCAATTAACACAGCATTTAAGCTGGCCCTTCTTCCGAGCAGATCTACTAACACCTTACCCCAAACTTGGCCAAAGCAGCTAATAATGAACTTAAAAACTATTCTAGCTTTATTTCCCAATCTATCTACTGTAGTTTCCATCCTATGAAAGCTAGTGTTTACATAAAAGCCTGTCCTTTCTTCAACCTGTCTCACTGGGTAAAGGTAATTGGGTGAATAACTAGGTTAGTCACCTCTAAGATTGTGTAATAACCTATCTTATTAACCAAGTCTACCTCTTTTGCTGTCCTACTTTTCCTTCTGGGGGAAGAGTGCAGGGGGCTAGGAATCCTCCTCCCCTTGTACAATTCAGTTCACCTACAAGAGACAAAGTGGTCCCAGACCCTAAGAATTGGAACATAAATGTAGTTTCTGTTTGGGCTCTGTCTTGAGTCGGCCACCCCCAGCTATGGGGTATGTGCCTGATTATATACACACAATAAATATTATACATAAATACATACAATACATATTTACCAAGTCTACTTTCCTAACAACATCCTAGTATGATCTGGTTGGGCACACAAGTTACAACACTACCGCTACCTACCGCAGAGAGGCTCCAGCGCTGGTGTATCAAGGCTGCTCCATATTCCTGAAGAGTATCAAGGCTGCTGCACTGTCCTGAAAAACAGAGAAACATTTAGACAAGACATTCTACCCAACCTGTAATAATGACATTTATTATTTAAGTGGGGAATGGGCCTGAGTAAATACATATACATAATTTCTCTATTACATTAATATTATAATGTAAAACTTTGAAAATATACCAACCAAAACTGGGACTACAAGATAATAGCAAAATAAATCAAAATTGCTATGTGGAAATACGCTTAATAAAATAAAATTATGAAATAAAAGAACACAATCCACCACATAGGGTGTACATCGCTATATGAGCAAGTTAATATGTTTCAATAGTGGCAAAACTGCTTTAACAAATCTAGCCTAGTGACTGCTTTCTAATGCAACCAACCCATTTCCAATTTAACCCCTTCAGCACCATGACGTAAATTTCATCTTATTCAGGCTACCATTAGGCATTTATCTTTAGCTTATAATCTTCTTCTAGGACTCAGAGGGGGGGTAATACGATCTCAAAAACACCCTCTGATTAAAACAACTCCTTAAACTGCATAAAATAGTCTAACTTGAGCCAGAATCAAAGGTAAAAAGGGGTGGTGCTACTGAAGGGGTTAACATGTCCTGTACATCGTCTTGATTTTTGTGGTGATTTACATTTTAAGAGTTAAGTGGAGGTTTTGTTATTTCAACATTTTATTTTGCTAAATCGTTATTTCCAGTTATTGTGATTAGTTCTTTTGTTTATATATTGTGTCGTTCCTGTTTTGGTTGGTTTATCTTGCAAGTTTTACATTATAATTACCTAGTCCATAAACATCAATAAGCAGCCTAGTGAGGATAAATAATCTGTCATTGCTTGCTTTCCTTTGCAAATTTGTATTGTCTCCACTTCCCTACTGTCATAATTCTAAGGTACCAATATCCAGATATAAATACTATAGGCTACTCATAATTCTAAGGTACCACTATCCAGATTTACAATACTTAACAGTTCAGTCAGCCAAGCAGGAATTCAAAGCCATCATAATATCATCCAGCCAAGCAGGAATTCAAAACTATTATAATATCATCCATAATTTCAGTTATGAAATTTACAGTAACATGTCTTCGGAACTATAATGGACAAAAATATATATTTTCTTGCAATTTTTCCAGTATTCCTCACATTCATTCTGCTAAAACAATTATTCCAGTTAGCCAACCTGGTCCTATAACAATTATTCCCAAGAGTTTATTCATTATGCATTTGTTTTTAATACTCCACAGTATTTTCATAGACGTACTGTAAAGTGAGACAGGTATTTGCTGCGGAGATTCCGAATAAGGGAGATTATCCCCGCCATTGTCGTGACAGTCTTCTTTGATTTATATACAGTATCATTATTATTATTATTTTTTTAAAGATTGCTGGCTAACAATTCCCAATAAAACTACCTGAAATGCACCAGGAACGAAATTCCCGGGAGCGAGAGCCCCATCCCCAACGAGATCCCCAGGAACGAGGGGACCCGGCTCCGTAGGGGAGGATAAATATCTTTATCCACAAATTTGTTTTTCTATTCCATTTCCTTCCACACATGTTTATACGTCTTGTTAACAACGATCCTTCTAGTATACAAAACACATTATTTTACTTTGTGTCATTATGTAAGCCTTTGATGTTTCCTTAGTAGCAGCTCTGAGGAGTTACAGAGTGTTGAGGAAACGAAGATTGTGACATCAATCAGTTCTTCTCTTACTGTGTAATTGGTGTAGGTATTTTATTAGGTAAGAACCAGGTCACCCATGCATGTCAGGTACAGAATTATGTAACAACCATGCCACACAATTAATATTACGAAGGCTATTATACCTTCCGTGCGGATGTGTTAATTGTGTATGTTTTAAATATGTAAGCACCAGGTCATCCACACTTTTCGTTTATGCATGTCTGTATTTAGGTAAGGGTCATGCCCGACAATGTTCAGATTAACACCTTACGAGCGGCCTAGGCGGTATATTTGACCGTGCCGCCCAGCGGGTTTTTTTTTTTACCATAAATGGCGTTGTTTCCGTGCTCTTTTTCATGCATAAACAAGAGCCAGAGCGTAATACAAGTATGTATCCCTGAACGGGCGTAAATTGAGCTTTCCAATGACACCCAAACCATCTTTCTACGATCACTGGTTGTCTTGCAACGATCGTGCAACCGAAGGGCAAAATTGCTAAAATACGGTCATTTCTTTATAATAATTACGTGTGTAGCGAGGGAGTGAGGGTGGATGTATGTGGAGTAAATCTCAGTCGGTCCACGGCTGCCGTGGCGAGCGGTCATGAGGTAACCCAGGCTTCTCCCGTCTCTCTCAGAGCCAATATTGCGCCAAAATTGCACATGGACTAAAGTCCGCCCCCGCCACATAGTGCAAGTTTTTAGAGGCGGACTTAAGTCCGCCCGCGATGGTTAAGGG
Organism: Paralithodes platypus; assembly: GCA_032716605.1. Taxonomy (NCBI): domain Eukaryota; kingdom Metazoa; phylum Arthropoda; class Malacostraca; order Decapoda; family Lithodidae; genus Paralithodes; species Paralithodes platypus. The sequence goes on along the minus strand of CM064572.1, from coordinate 2,671,683 downwards.
TTAAGAAGGTTGGGATACATGACAATATTGTGGGTTATCTTGTATGTAATTGATATGCAAGGACCATGTCTGAGGATCTCGTCGAATTACGAGAGCCTGCCAGACCATCGCCTATGCTCATTGTTTCTTTATATTATACTAGCAGGGGTACCCGGCATTGCCCGGGTAATCACCATAATCACCATCACTACTACTACCATAATCACCACAATCATCACAATACTACTACTACCATAATCACCGGCCTCGACCTCCCTGTGCCTCATTAAACGGCGACCTCGATTTCGGCCGCTAAATGACCTCCGATTTTGGATCTGACCTCATCCGTACCCCTGTTTTTGGGGGCTGCGAACAACTTTCGTTCCATACACCTTTTCGATCGGAGGCCTCCTTCTGCCCCAAACGGCGATTTTTTTCAATTTTTTTCATTTTTTTGTTTCAATTTCGGCCTCGAAACTACCTCCGATCGTGGCCTCGCCCCCACTGTGACCTGACCCAGGTCAATTGACACCAACATGCAAAGTTTCAGCTCCCCAGGTCCAAAACTGCGGCCGCCTATTAAGAACAGACACACACACACACACAGACAATCTAAATCGGGTAATCACCATCACTACTACTACCATAATCACCATCATCACCACAATCATCACAATACTACTACTACCATAATCACCGGCCTCGACCTCCCTGTGCCTCATTAAACGGCGACCTCGATTTCGGTCGCTAAATGACCTCCGATTTTGGATCTGACCTCATTCGTACCCCCATTTTGGGGGGCTGCGAACAACTTTCGTTCCATACACCTTTTCGATCGGTCCTGCCCCAAACGGCCATTTTTTTCAATTGTTTTTCAATTTTGGCCTCGAAACGACCTCCGATCGTGGCCTCTCTATGACCTGACCCAGGTCAATTGACACCCACATGCAAAGTTTCAGCTTCCCAGGTCCAAAACTGCGGCCGCCTATTAAGAACAGACACACACACACACAGACAATCGAAAATAAAGGGGCATAGGGGACTACATGCATACACACTTCTATATTATAGAAGTGTGTATGCATGTAGTCCCCTATGCCCCTTTATTTCTTTATAGTATAATTGTGTATGTACAGTATGTAGTTAGGCAAGAGTCATGTCCCACAATGTTCAGATTAAGGAGGTTGGGATACACGACAATATTGTTGTATTATCATGTATGCATTTGATTGTGGGAAAATCTGAGTACAACCATCTGAGAGAGATGCTTGGTAACCATATGAACAAGATGTATACCGGTACGCCTTTTTGAACCCCCCCTGTACCTCCTCCAATTAAACTCACGGAGCAGCCAAGAAACTCTCAACGACAGCGCATCGAGATACCAAGAAGACAACTCAACAGTGCATTATTAATTATTGTTGTATCAGTGCGGAGATACCGTACTATATGATCGACTGTTCACCTGTGCCCCCTCCCCCCCCCAAGTTATTTGCTACCAATGACGAGTGATCAGATTATATTACAAGTGTTCCCTGTACATTGCCAATAAATTCAGTATCAGTGCTAAGATACTAAGAGATAACAGTAGCTCGCATTTAATCTCATTGATATCTCAAGTATATGACGCCGAAATATATATTTTGCTACATAATTGTGTGAAGGGCTGCGGATAGACATAAACTAAATGAATTAATGCTAAACTAGCTACACCACTTGCAGCTAAATAACCACTTCCTATACCTACGCCACGGCGATTGGTATGAAACGAAAACATTCGGTTGTGTAGCAGGAAGTTTTTCAGATGCCTATTTACTAAGAATCATTGAACAATACATTTAACCTAACCTAGTATATTAATGGACTATTTATGAATGTAAAATGTAAAAATATATTGTAACATAACCAAATTATTGAGATAAATAGAGGTCTACCCGCATACACAGGATTATATATAGCCTCCCAAGCATTCTACAACCTCCGAAAAGTTCAAACTATTTCCTCATATATGCTCCAAATATAAAACATAATCACGCAAACTTGTAGATTGAGTCATATTGAAATATAATTGTCGATATAAATCCATATTACTCTAAATTATTGGTGAAACAGCACAATATAAACGATCGTTTAGTGCCGAGGTAACGACAGGGGCTCCGTCAGACTATAGCCTATATTTTGCGAAAAACTTCCTCATAGCTACTTATATAAGCTTCAAACGCAAAACATAGCAACATTAACGTATAGATTGGGTCCTATTACACAAAGTTTGTCAATATCAATCCATATTATTCTACAGTTTAAGTGAAACCACTGTTCTATAGTCTACGCCACGGCGATTGGTAGGAATCGAAAAAGTTCAAAATATAAATTTCCTCATATAAGCTTCAATTTAAAAAAAAAATTACACTAACGTGTAGATTGAGTCATATTGCATTATAATTGTAGATGTAAATTCATATTGCTATACATTACAGTATAGGTGAAACGGACCAATATAGGCTAAGGTCGGACAGTGTTATTGTGTCGGACTCACGCAGCCAGGACGCTTGGCATGTGTGATAGAATTTGCCGGCGCTGACTGGAAACGGAGACTGGAGATTGGAGAATGGCGAGAATTTGGCCCAGTGTGATGCCCGCTTAGCAAAATAACTGGCTAAGCTACACGAAATCCTGCCTCAATCAGCCGGCAACTACGCTGACCTAAGGCCTACCCTAACCCACGCTGCATGGACGCCGGCAGATTTCCACTAGAGAGATTTGTTTTTTGTCTGCACTCCTTCCTCCCTCATTTTTAGCCCCATTGCTTTTGAGATTTTAAGGCGTTCGCCCCATTAGTTTGGCGATTTTAAGAATGTTCTCCCCATTTATCAATTTTAAGACCTTTCGCGCCATTTGGGTGTAGTCCTAGATGTTTTCCTGGCGAGAGCGAGCCTGTAATTTAAGAGCGAGCCTGTAATTTAAGAGCGAGCCTGTATTTTAAGAGCGAGCCTGTATTTTAAGAGGAACCGGCCTTCGGCCGGAAAAATATTCTACCAAAAAATTTACAAATTTATCTTGGAAGGGGTCTAGGGGGTATAATGTTAAGCTTGATGGAGGTCTAGGGAACAAACTAAAAACCTCCCCTTAACGCCGGCAGAAACGGTTCGTAAAATTCGGTGGAAATTATGAAAGCCAGCTGGTGCATGGTAAGTAGGCTGGCTAGTGTCGGGTACATTGATAAATCCCTGATAATGAACGATAAATGCCGCTAAAATATCTGCTTAACTACTCTAATATTGGCTATCCGTCCAACGGCTAAAAATCCGCCCTAGAAAGTAGAAACTTCTAGCCTAGGCCATTATGCACCGGTACCCCACTCAAATCCAGCTAGCCTATGGTTTATTAGTCTCGTTGCAGTCTAACTAAAGGGGGTATCACACTGGGCCAATTCTCGCCATTCTACCGCAAAAAATGGAGCTACCGCCAGTCTCCAGCACAAATCTCATCATTTGATGGGAGCTAGGATGCTGCCCGCACTGGGTGGGAAGCTCCATTTTTTGATGGAGGTAGAGTGTCAGCCTCTTTACAGCTCGCATTTAATCTCATTGATATCTCAAGTACATGCCGTCGAAATATATATTTTGCTACATAATTGTATTTTGATTGTGAGAAGGGCTGTGGATAGACATAAACTAAGTGAATTAATGCTAAACTATATACACCACTTTTAGCTAAATAACCACTTCCTATACCTACGCCACGGCGATTGGTATGAAACGAAAACATTCTGTTGTGTAGCAGGAGGAACTGTTTTTCAGATGCCTATTTACTAAGAATCATTGAACAATACATTTAACCTAGCCTAACCTAACTTAGTATATTAGTGGACTATTTATGAATGTAAAATGTTAAAATATATTGTAAGATTACCAAATTATTGAGATAAATACAAGTCTACCCGCATACACAGGATTATAGCCTACCAAGCATTCTACAACCTCCGAAAAGTTCAAAATATTTCCTCATATATGCTCCAAATATAAAACATAATAACGCAAACTTGTAGATGGAGTCATATTGAAATATAATTGTTGATATAAATCCATATTACTCTAAATTATTGGTGAAACAGCACAATATAAACGATCGTTTAGTGCCGAGGTAACGACAGGGGCTCCGTCAGATAGCCTATATTTTGCGAAAAACTTCCTCATAGCTACTTATATAAGCTTCAAACGCAAAACATAGCAACATTAACGTATAGATTGGGTACTATTACACAAAGTTTGTCAATATCAATCCATATTATTCTACAGTTTAAGTGAAACCACTGTTCTATAGCCTACGCCACGGCGATTGGTATGAATCTAAAAAGTTCAAAATATAAATTTCCTCATATAAGCTTCAAATTAAAAAAAAATACACTAACGTATAGATTGAGTCATATTGCATTATAATTGTAGATGTAAATTCATATTGCTATACATTACAATATAGGTGAAACGGACCAATATAGGCTAAGGTCAAACGTTGTTATTGTTGTGTAGGAGACTCACGCAGCCAGGACGCTTGGCGTGTGTGATAGAATTTAAAATACAGTACATGTACAGAAATCTTGGCAACGTAAAACAAGTTGCAAAGAGCAGTTGCACTAGGGAAAACAAGCTTGCACTATAAACAAAATAGTGCAAGCTTGTTTTCCCTAGTGCAACTGCTTTTTGCAACTTTTATAGACACCAACCTACACGTCTCTTACCTGGTCTGTCAATTGTCTCACAATGGCCACCGCACCTGACAGCGGTCTCACCAAGAGAGGGAAAGATGGCGGAGTGATACTTTATTTTACGATTTTCCTTCATCGCCGTTTCTATTTAGCATCCAGAGTTCATAAATAAAAGTTAATGCATAAAAAGAATGCTAGTCTAAAGATGCCATAAGCGTCAAATCCATTAAGTAGTGTGCAGAGCAGTGCATGTTGAAGTCATGCGCATACAAAACTAGTTCCCGAGGTATTTCTTAAAATATTGGTATTTGTTTGCAAATAATTGTTCGAAAAATAGTTATTAATTATGACATGCTGCAAATATAAGTGCATATATAATACTTAAAGCTAGTGATTGAGTTAGTTGAATATCGTATATTCTTAGATCTGATTATGCTTCCTATTGGTTTCGTTCAACATCGAGCTGATTTTTTTTTTTTTTTTGTTATTATTATCCTCATCTGTTTTTAACATAAATCTCAATTATCACCATAACAGTCTTACAAGGACCATTGATTCGTTGTGTCTGGGGAAATAGGCTATAGACGTTGTTATAAGAATGTTTGATGGTCTAAAAAAATATAAGGGAGGTGTGAGTGAGCAATACATTATGAATAAAGACCGCGCGGGATATTGCCAGACATTCAGCCAGACACACAGGCGCCAGGAGAAAGGTGGTGTCACACGAGCACTCTTTCAGGCAATTTATCTCAGTATCTCTGGTCTGAAAGCTTTAATTTCAAGTCTTGCAAGATTTTAACCAACTCATCATTTAATGTGTTTACCTTCAGTTTATTTACCGATGGTAATACGAAAACCCATCTGAAATTTTGGCAAAAATACAGGTGCCGAGCGAAAATTGCCGGAAATAGCGCTCGTGTGACTGCCAACATTATACACTCGTGTTCAGTTGTGTAAGGAAATGAAGTAGCCTACACTCCAGGACACAAATTATGGGTGAAGGCTGGTCCTGTTCAGAGTGAGGTTTGGCATCCTCTACCCAACCTAGGCCGTTTCTATCTATCTATCTATTGTCAGACGTCGTGATCTCCGAAGGGGTGACCACGAACAAATCGCCCCCATGCACCTCTCAGATCAGATGAAGGTATTGAAGAATAAGCCTTTACAACAGCACCTCATATCTACATTCTACTTTTCCTATGTTTCTGAAGAGTGTAGCCTAGCCCGGGGAGAAGTGGTGTTGGAGAGAGAGGAAGCTGTTGGAGTGGCTTTGTTATGTGTTATTAGTCTGTATACGTCGTGGAGGTGTCCCCCGACTGGGTGCGAGCATGTGAAGCATGCTAGGACGTGCTACAACACCCACTATATATAAATATCCGCCTGGGCTGGGATCGAACCCAGGTCAAGCAGATTCACATGTGGCCACGTGAGCATGCTCACCACTCGACCGCCGCGGCTCTGTCCCCAGTCAGTTGATGCCCCTCCCATCCAGCACCGCTTTCACGCATATAGCCTACTTCTTAACTCTATCCTTCCATCTGTAGGCTACTAATTGTCCTACTTCTGCGGTGGGAGGCTAGGAATCCTCCTCCCCATGTCAAATTTACCAACTAGACGAGACAGCGAAAGGGGCGAGGGAACGCGAAAGTGATCCCGAACACTACGAATTTGAACTTTAAATGTTTCAATTCGAGCTTTGTCTCGAGTCGGTCACCCCCAGCCACCGTTATTCATCAATTGTAATCTTGCTAGATGTAGCGAAATAGAGGTTTTGGCAGCTTTCTTAACGCTTCCACTAAAAGCTACTTTTAAATGTGTTATGAATAACTTTTAAGGACTTTCTTTTAGTTAAAATTACTTTTAGGGAAATGTTTAAATTCTTTTATAAATACCGGTATAATCATAGCCTACATACATACATAGGAAGGTTATGTGGGCATCAAAAAGCTAGTGATAGTTTGTGCGCCATTAATTTCTACAGGCTATTCCACAATTGAATAAAATCATTTAATCTTAGCCAGAATAGAACCAGCTGTGTCCCGGTACAGAAGGGGTTAATTCTTTACCTATCTTGTGCTTTTTTCGGAGATTCATCTAGCAGTTGAAAGAGTCGGGAATGGACAAAATTATGTGTTGAGAGTGTACGGTATTCAACTTTGTAAGCACTATATAGGCCTACCCTATTCCTCATAAGTAGGCCAAAACTCTATAAATTAACCTCTATAACTCACAAACCGTTAGGGTAATCGAGCTAATATTTCTACCATTTGGGATGAGTTAGCCAGGGAATAGGTATGGAAATTTACAGCCCATTTGCTCGAGCACTAATTGAGTTATAAAGGTTATGGTTTAAGATATTTTGCCTACTTATTTGCCTTGTTGAGGGTAGGCCTATAGTAGAATCATAGTAGTTGTTGTCGTTCCGTAGACAGCCTGGCCGAACAGTCCCATTTAAAGCCGCATTTTCCTTTACCATCATTATCTCCGATAGACTGGAAATGGTGTCGTATTTCACACCCAAATGCCATAAAAGGGTGTCCAATATCAAGCCAACTCAACCCTGCTCTTCCATAGGGTCGAAACTCAACCCGATTCAGACTTTCGGAACTTGATAACAGTTTTAAGACTTTTTGTATATATCCATATATAAATAATCGATTTGGATGTGATAATTATAAATGTACCTAGCTATATCCTCAGAATATCCGAAAGAAGCGTCATACTCGTATGCAAGGGTGATAACCTATATTAGACTTTGTATACATATACTCAAAATTAAGCCATTATATTATATGCATACCCATCACAATGTTGTACAAATTCAAGTAGATCAAAATAATCCCGAAATAAGGACTCAAATAATAATTTTAACATGTAAACAAATTTTTTTTTAGAAATGTCGTAACATAGCCGCAGCCGTGATGCCGCTACATTCGTGTTTACAATCAGTAATCATGATTATATTTTGATGTATTGTACTTGATTTTATTGGATTAGGTTAGTTATTGTTGGTCAGTTTAGGCAATACAATAAAGCCAAGTTAAATACATTGACATAAAATCGTGATTAGGCAAGAATGTTGATTGGGCATAGCGGCTGCTTTACCATAGGGGTAAATATATGCCAAGCACGCCGGTATTCGTCTGCTATAGCTGGGAGGTGGACTGAGTTTCGGGATAGCCCTTGTACCGGCTGCATGGTAGTGTTCATCACCTACAATATTCCGCCACTCATGCTCAGATTTATTGAAATGTTAACCTAAGCAATTATTTATTACTCTAATGTTACAAAGATAAATGTTTTGTATAATTCCACCTCATATATGATGTCACAAACAATCTTCAATTGTATATATTCTAAGTTATTGCCGATATGTCTAGTCGTCAATCATTGCAGTTCCTGAAATACCTCATAATATTTATTATATTACGATGTTTCATCTGTATTATATTCTTTGTTTTACTTTGTAGTGGTCATTTTGTAATATATATTTACATTCATGTTCAACAATAGTAAGCAAATGTACATATTATGTAAGCATATACATTTTGAAGGCAGGCTCGTAAAAATTGTACATTTTGTGCCACCCCACTGATAAGTGGGTGGATTATCAGACTTTGGGGTGACACAAAATGCAGCTATAGTAGTTATACTATAATTGAGTTCCATGGCATTCTTTCGTTCATTCTGGCTACTAACAGATAATATTATTAGGCCTCTAGGTCTAAATATTGACGAAGAAATGGGGCAAAAGGTCTTAAAATCGACTAACTAATGGGGCAAACATCTTAACATCTGAAAACTAATGGGGCTAAACATGAGGGAGAAAAGTGACCAGAAAAAACGACCCATGTCATTACTTCAACGGTTCACCAAAGGATATATTATTAACCCTCTGACTTCCACATACCGGTACCCTTCCTAATCAGAATATAATCTTCTAATAATAGCCGGAAAACAGAAACGAAATGCGTATCGGATCTTGAAAGAGTTAATAATCTGCCTTCGTCGGTAAATTACTAGGCCGGCCCTTTGGCTCGGGAATGTAGGGTTAAGGGGGTAGGGGGTATTTTTTTGGTTTATCTATTTATTTATTTTATTTATTTATATATTTATTTATTTTATTGATTTATTTATCAACTCTGCGAAGCAGAGTGGTATCGCGCACACAGATCCCACCCGTATACTGTGCACCACCATTTAGCTTGTCTGTCGTCGTCGTCGTCGTCGTCCGTCTGTCTGTCCGGAAACTCCTCCTAGACCGTTCAATGGATTTTCACCAAATTTCACAGGTATATCCATTTGGTCAATGCGATGGTCAGTCAAAAAGAAATTTTCCATTTAACTTAAAGGTTAAGGTCAAAGGTTAAGGTCAAAGGTCAAGGTTAAAAATAAGGTAAATATTTCATATTATTTAGTTTTGACTCAATTGTCTTCATTTTCACTATACAAGTTACTGCTAGCCTTGATATCGTATTGACCAAATCTTAGGTAAATATTCTAAAGGCTAAGGTCAAGGTCAAAGGTCAAAATAAGTTTTTCACTAATATTTCTTATACTAACAGCTAGATTCTCACTAGGCTTACCATGTATATTCGGAATACCTAGGCCAAGGTCATACAAGAAACTATACAATTCCATATGAAAGGTCAAGGTCACAGGTCAAGGTCAAATAAAATTTCAATATGCTATTTTCTTTACTTTTCATGCAAACTTCACAAAATTTGGTGAGATAGTTCCACTTTAAATGAAAAGGAAAATTATACATTTGGACACACACATCATAAAGGTCAAGATAAAGGTCAACTATTCTATTAATATATATGAAACTATCTGATGGATTTTAATGAAATTAGGCATGCTTATTTGATTTTCGGGGGCAATGTCAATGAACACAAAACAAATACTCTTACTTCAAGGTCAAAGGTCAACTTTAACAATTTATTTTACTGTTTACTCAAATATCTTCATTTTCACTATACAAGTTACTGGTAACCTTGATATCAGGTTGCCCAAATTGTAGATAAATATTCTAAAAGGTAAGGTCAAAGGGCAAAGTAAGTTTTTCACTAGTATTTCTTATATTAACTGTTTGATTCTCACTAGGCTTATCATGTATATTCGGAATACCTAGGCCAATGTCATACAAGAAAGTATACAATGCCATATGTAATGTCGAGGTCAAGGTGAAATAAAGGTCAAAATGCAATTTTCTTTACTTTCATGCAAACTTCACAAAATTTGGTGAGATAGTTGCACATTAAATGAAAAGGAAAATACTATATTTTGACATAATAAAGGTCAATATAACATAATGGTCAACGATTCTATTAATATATATGAAACTAAGTGATGGGTTTTAATGAAATTAGGCATCCTTATTTGATTTTCCTGGGCATTGTCAATAACAAAGAAACATGTACTCTTACATAAAGATCAAGGTCACAGGTCAAGGTCTAAGGTCAACTTTTACTATATGTTTTTAGTTTTTACTCAAATATCTTCATTTTCACCATACAAGTAACTGGTAACTTTGATATCGTATTGCACAAATTTTAGATAAATATTCTAAAGGGTAAGGTCAAAGGTCAAAATAAGTTTTTCACTAGTATTTCTTATATTAACTGTTTGATTCTCACTAGGCTTATCATGTATATTCGGAATAACTAGGCCAAGGTCATACAAGAAAGCATACAATTTCATGTGAAAGGTCAAGGTCACAGGTCAAGGTCAAATAAAAGGTCAATATGCTATTGTCTTTACTTTTCATGTAAACTTAACATAATTTGGTGAGATAGTTGCACTTTAAATCTAAAGGAAAATAATAAATGTTGAGACATATCATAAAGATCAAGATAAAGTCAAAGGTCATGGTCAACTATTGTATTAATATATATGAAACTAACTGATGGGTTTTAATAAAATTATGCATGCTTATTTGATTTTCATAGGCAATGTCATTGCTAACATAAATGTACTCTTACATAAAGATCAAGGTCAAAGGTAAAGGTCAAAGGTGAACTATTATTATTATTTAAAAAAAACAATTACTCAAATTTAGGAAAACTGTCTGTGTTAGTTGTTTATTACTTAAATAACATATATATATATATCAAATTTCACGTAAATATTTTAATAGTTAAGGTCAAAGGTTAAGGTTAAAAACAAGAGCGTTTGTCATTTTCCCTAAACTCCTCCTAGACTGTTTAATGTATTGTCACCAAATTGTACAGGCAAATTCAGTTGGTCAATGCGACGACCATCCAAATATATGTATTATATTCTTAGTCAAAAGTCAAAGGTCAAGGTCACGGTATGTGATCACAATTTGTAATCTATAAGTTTTTATACAAATTACACCATATTCATAATGCTAGTTAATACAAACATTGGTGTTAAGCTAATTTCTCGATAAGAATTTCTAAGGTCAAAGGTCAAGGTGAAAGATCAAAATATAATTTTTGCTAGTATATCCTATATAATGTAAGATTCTCACTAAGCATATCATGCATAATCGGAATTCCTAGGCCAAGGTCATACAAGATTATTAATTTCATTTGATAGGTCAAGGTCACAGGTCAAATTCAAATATAAAGGTCAATATGCTAATTTATTGACTTCATGTGAACTTCACAAAATTCTTTGATACAGTTGTGCTTTAAATTAAAATTAGAATGTTACATTTTCAGACATTATGAAGGTCAAGATAAAGGTCATGGTTAGCCATTCCTTTAATACCTCTGGAAGTAGTTGATGATTTTTAATGAAGTTTTGCACACTTATTTGATTTTCCAGGGTTACATCAATGCAAGCAAAAAATATAATCCTACATAAAGGTCAAGGACACAGGTCAGAGTCAAAAGTCAACCTTCATCATAAAGAATACTCAAATTTTGATAAGCTGACTGTTAGTTGCGTTTTACACACATATATATATATATATATATATATATATATATATATATATATATATATATATATACTGTATATATATGTATATATATATATATATATATATATATATATATATTTCATATACAAATATTCTAATACTTAAGGTCAAAGGTCAAGGTCAAAGATAAAAATAAGAGTGTTAATCAATTTCCCCAAACTTTTCCTAGACTGTTTAACCCTTTCTGTACTGGAGACATCTTTTGTTTATCATATTCTAGCTTTAATTAGACGATTTTGTGGAGCTTAAGAAGGATCTGTGGTGGAAAAAGGTATATTTGGATAGTTGATAGCCTGCTAATTAAACTAAATACAATCGTCTATTATTATCCAGTATAAAATGAAAAGGAAACTGATACTGAAAGGGTTAATGTATCGTCACCAAATTTTGCAGGCAAATTCGGTTGGTCAATTGTCGCCCGCCGTCGGGGGCGAGTTGTTTTCGGGGCAAATCCTTCAGTATTCTAGGTGATATTATTAATGATGATGGTGATAGCCTAGTATTGATGATGACAGTAGCAGAGATGGTAGTAACAGCAGGTATGATGGTGATAATAGTAGTGATGGTGGTGATACTTGTAGTGATAATTATGACAGTAGTGATGATGATGGTAGTAACGATGGTGACAGTAGTAGTGATGATGATGACAGTAATAGTAGTAGTGATGATGGTAACAGTAGTAGTGATGATGGTGATAGTACTAGTAGTAGTGATGATGGGTATAGTAGTAGTGATGGTGGTGACAGTAGTAATGATGATTGTAAGTGATGGTGATAATAGTAGTGATGATGGTGATAATAGTAGTGATGATGGTGATAGTACTAGTAGTAGTGATGATGGGTATAGTAGTAGTGATGGTGGTGACAGTAGTAATGATGATTGTAAGTGATGGTGATAATAGTAGTGATGATAGTGACAATGATGACAGTAGTGATGATGTTAGTGACGATGGCGATAGTAATGGTGATGGTGACTGGTTTAGTGATGATAGCAGTAGTGATGATGGTGATAGTAGTAGTTATAATGGTGGTAATAGAAGTGATGGTGGTAACCCATTGCAGAGTTGGGTATGTAGTTTTGATTTTGGGCAAAGCGGCACTTCTACTTTATTTGTTTATTTATTTATTTGTTATTTGTTAGTTATTATTTTTTTAATTTCTATTTCTATTTAATTATTTATTTATTTATTTATTTATTTATTTATTTACTGTACTTATTTTATTTATTTATTTATTTATTTTGTGTATTTATTTATTTATTTACTGTACTTATTTAATTAATTAATTTATTTATTTTGTGTATTTATTTATTTATTTACTGTACTTATTTAATTTATTTATTTATTTATTTTGTGTATTTATTTATTTATTTACTGTACTTATTTAATTTATTTATTTATTTATTTTGTGTATTTATTTATTTATTTACTGTACTTATTTTATTTATTTATTTATTTATTTTCCTTGCTAGACCTCCACCAAGCTTTAAAAAAACCACACACCCAAGACCCCCTTCGAGGTAAATTTATACATTTTCGGTAGAAAATTGTCCTGGCTCAGGGCCGGTTCCTCCTAAATTACAGGCTCGCTATCGCTCGCTAGGTAAAAATTGACGACTAAATGTCACGAAATATATTAAAATCGCCAAACTGATGTATCAAACGTCTTAAAATCTCAAAACTAACTGGGGTAAACATAAGGGAGAAGGGGGTCTAGAAAACAAAAACGACATGCCTCCCCTTAAGTGGGGTCACCGGCTTATTTTATCTTCCTCTCTTTTCTCTCTTTCCCTGGCTTGTATCCATTCGGCACCAGTCAGCCAACTGTTTTAAGACGTTTACCCCATCCAGGTGTCGATTTCTTCCTGGCGAGCGATAGCGAGCCAGTATTGTATGGAGAAATCCGGCTTCGCCGGAGAAATTTTTCTATCGAAAAATTTACAAATTTAGCTTGCTGTAAAAATATATATATATATACTGGTATATATATATATATGCTGGCTCTCTACTGCTCGCCAGGAAAATATTAACACCTGGAGGCGGGTAAACGTCTTAAAACAGTAGGCTGAATGGGGCCGAATGGATACAAGCCAAAGAGAGAGGAGACAGACAAAAAGCGAGGTGGGCTCCCTTAATATCCTGCCTTATTTGGGAAGTGACTCCCAGAGTGTTGCTTTCGCGCGAGAATGAAGCTATAAATACCTCCGGAGAAAGGCGTTCATAACCGGTACCGTGGCTGTGGCTTAATTATAGGTGTATACGTAACACACACACAGACATGCACACATACATACACACACACACACATACATACATACACACACACGGAGGCACACACATACAGCAGTACTACTACTACTAATATTAATAACAATAATGTTGTTGTTGTTGTTGTTCCCCAGGCTGTCTGGCCGAACAGCCCCAAGGTCTCGAGCAAGGCCAAGGCCATAAACGAGCGCCCCCACAAACTCCTCCCTGCTTACCACTAACAAAGCCCGGGTGACCGAAGCCACTCCAAGGCAGGGAGCTGAGGAGGGTGCGGAAACACCCGGGAAACCAAAGCCCCACCCAAGGCCCTGTGCCCCTCAGCAATTATGAAGGGAAAGTTGAGGGGTAAGGGAATAATGTGACGCTTTGGCTCCCAATCTGCCAACTTCTAGGTTGGCAGTAGGGAGGTCAATCCACGGAAAAGACGCCGCCACTTGATATATATAATGTGATAATGCGAAGTGGGGGGGGGGGGTCAAAGGGGGTTACTGAATTGCTTACATTTAGCTTCGAGATTTTATGACGTTCGTTCCATTAGTTAGGCGATTTTAAGACCTTTCGCCCCATTACTTTGTCAATGTTACTGATTTGTTTACATTTGTCTCACCCAGTTGTTCATACACTTGGTAGGGCTCAACAATAATACTAATAATAGGTTTATTTAATGTAATTTATACAATTGAAATCATAGTTGAAAATATACAGTGAGTAAAACATACATACAAAGCGTCAATACACATAAAATATATATATATATATATACTATTTTATATATATATATATATATATATATACTCAGGCCCACTCCCCAATTTCCCTTTTTTTTTGAGGGGGGGGGGGGACCGACTCAAGACAGAGCCAGAATAGGGACAACACAAAACACAACAGAAAACAATGAAAAAAAAAAAAAAAAAAATACAAATTCACACACTTCGTACACATATCAATAGTCTCTGCCAAAGGAATATAGTTACTAGGAATTGAATGTCAAAACCGAAGCTCATTACAATTTTCAGGTTTTGGAATTTAGGCAAAGGGAGTTATGAAGCCAAGTTGCCAAAGGAGAGGCACGAACCCTGAACTGAAGGACGAATTAAAGGGGTACTACTCGCTTTCTATGGACTCCGTGTTGCCATCCAGTAATTTACAATTCCGCCACATCAGCTTCCAAATTCCGCTATATTTGCCCCCTAATCCGCTAGATTAATATGTGTTGGTATTTTTCATCGAATATAATAATTGAGTGCATATATACACCATTGTCATCCAATGACCAGCACACACACAATACAAAAAAAATATATATATATATATATATATATATATATATATACTGTATATGTATATATAATATGTAATAATTATATACAGTATATATATATATATATATATATATATATATATATATATATATATATATATATATATATATATATATATTATGGTCTTCGAAAGGGGTGAAGTCACAGAGTGTGAGGTGAAGCTGAACGGTCAGGCTATGGAGATCGTCAACTCTTTTAAGTATCTGGGCAGTGTGTTGAGTAAAGATGGGACTATGGATGAAGAGGTGCGGGAGAGGGTACAACAGGGGAAGAGGGTTGTAGGAATGCTAAAAGCAGTAACAAGAATAGGGTGGTCAGTATGGAAGTGAAGAAGTCCTTGCATGACAGTGTGGTAATCCCGACACTGACTTACGGAAGCGAAGCATGGACGTTGGTTGAGAGACTCAGACCAAGAGTGAGAGCAGTGGAAATGAATTACTTAAGGAGTGCGTGCGGAGTTACATGGAGGGATAGACAGACTAATGAGGAAGTAAGAAGGAGGTGTGGTGTGGAGGTAGATGTGCTGGAAAGTGTGAAAAGGAACAACTTGAGATGGTTCGGCCATATGGAACGTATGGAAAGCGAGAGAATGACTAAGAGGGTGTACGAGAGCGAGGTGGAGGGACAGAGGGGGAGAGGTAGACCGAATATGAGGTGGAAGGATGGAGTGAGGAAGTACATGAACGAAGGCGGTGCTGGTTGGGGGGAGGGGCGTCGACTGACTGGGGACAGAGGTGCATGGGGGCGGTTCGTTCGTGGCCACCCCTTCGGGGATCACGGCGTCAGGCAATAGATAGATAGATAGATATATATATATATATATCCCTTTCAGTAGCCTACTGGTGACGTCTTTTGTATTTGACTTCAGCTACATTTAGACGATTATATAAAGCTTAGGAAGTATATATGGTAGCTAAAAGGATTATATGCTATTGTCTGTAGCCTTTGAATGGGTAAACGTTCTACATAAGCTGAACAAAATCGTCTAATAATTGCCAGAATATAATATAAAGGATGTTTCCGGTACTGAATGGGAAGTAACCACTCCTTTCTAAATGGGAAGTAACCACTCCTTTCTAAATGGGAAGTAACCACTCCTTTCTAAATGGGAAGTAACCACTCCTTTCTAAATGGGAAGTAACCACTCCTTTCTAAATGGGAAGTAACCACTCCTTTCTAAATGGGAAGTAACCACTCCTTTCTAAATGGGAAGTAACCACTCCTTTCTAAATGGGAAGTAACCACTCCTTTCTAAATGGGAAGTAACCACTCCTTTCTAAATGGGAAGTAACCACTCCTTTCTAAATGGGAAGTAACCACTCCTTTCTAAATGGGAAGTAACCACTCCTTTCTAAATGGGAAGTAACCACTCCTTTCTAAATGGGAAGTAACCACTCCTTTCTAAATGGGAAGTAACCACTCCTTTCTAAATGGGAAGTAACCACTCCTTTCTAAATGGGAAGTAACCACTCCTTTCTAAATGGGAAGTAACCACTCCTATCTAAATGGGAAGTAACCACTCCTTTCTAAATGGGAAGTAACCACTCCTTTCTAAATGGGAAGTAACCACTCCTTTCTAAATTTCTGGCTGTAGGCCTATATTGTGGCTTAGGCTTATTTGATATTTGAAATATATCAGGATTCTCACCCAAGAATAATCTACCACCAATAAACAACAACTGGTTATGAACTACCTCCGCCCCGCCCCCTTAGCTAGTAGCACTCGAGTTGAATTTGAAATCGTGGTGGCGACACAGGCACTGCCATAACTATATTATTGCACAATTAATGCAGGCACTTGTGTTGTTAATCTATGGAAAAACAACTCAATCCGACAGTCAGGGAGCATAACTGAATAATACCAACACTGTTACAATGGGCGAAAATAATAAATAACTGAGCGGTACAATAAAGAACTCAAAGATGGTACCATCGCTTCTTTAACAAATAAAGAGACTCGCTCTAGATCCCATGATAAGGCAGCCAATAACAACCACAATGTAGGCCTACTCATGATGTCACAGGAATATCCCTTATTCATTTCCTGAATAAACTAATTCACACTTGTCTGGTACAGGCAACTAAAAATCAGCAATAATGCCTATATGTGGGTACATTTACTAAGAACAACCACTAGAAATTCACCAGATACTTCGTAAGCCAAAGAAAAGAAGCTAGAAATCCGCCAGATACTTTGTAAGCCCAACAGAAATCCCGCTAACCGCTAGATAGCACATTTAACCGCCAGATGAGGACCCAAAACCGCTAGATTTGGCGGAAAATCAGCCAAAATGGCAACACTGATTTACTGTATTATAATATAATAATAATAATAATGGACTTCCTTCTCCCTCCTGTTTAGCAGATTGGTTTTGAGATTTTAAGACGTTCCTTCCATTAGTTAGGCGATTTTCATATCTTTCGCCCCATTTCGTTGTCAATTTCAAGTACCTTTCAAGCCATTTAGGTGTAGATTTTGTCCTGGCGAGCGATAGCGAGCCTGTAATTTTAAGAGGAACCAGCCTTCGGCCGGGAAATTTTTCTGTCGAAAAATTTACAAATTTATCTTGAAGGGGGGTCTAGGAGGTGTTTTTTTAAGCTTGATGGAGGTCTAGCGAGGAAACTAAAAAAATATATACATATATAGACTAAAACCCAAGCAGTAGCCTACCCCCTTAATGATACCTGGCAAATGGAGAACCAAACTCATATGCAAATAATGCGAAGTGTGGGGGGGGGGGGGGTCAAAGGGGGTTACTGAATTGCTTACATTTAGCTTTGAGATTTTATGACGTTCGTTCTATTAGTTTGGCGATTTTGAGACCTTTCGCCCCATTACTTTGTCAATGTTACTGATTTGTTTACATTTGTGTCACCCAGTTGTTCATACACTTGGTAGGGCTCAACAGAAGGGAAAGGTAGTTATATCTAGACGGTTTTGTGCAGCTTAAGAAGGATGTATGGTAGTAAAAAGGGTTAAGGGGAGATGGTTCACTTTTGGGGTGATTTTTGCATGTATTCATAATTTGTTCTAGTTTCCTCCCTAGACCTCCATCAAATTAAAAAAAAAAAAAAAAAAAATAGATCCCCTTCTAGGTTAATTTGTACATTTTTCGGTAGAAAAATATCCCAGCCGAAGGCCGGTTCTTCCAACATTACAGGCTCGCCAGGGAAAAAATCGACACCCAAATAGCACGAAAGGTCTAAATAATGACGAAGAAATGGGGTGAAAGGTCTTAAAATCAACTAATTAATGGGGCAAACATCTTAACATCTGAAAACTAATGGGGCTAAACATGAGGGAGAAAGTGGTCCAGAAAACCGGCCCATGTCCCCTTTAAGTGAGATAGTTCGAAGCCTGTTAAGGGGAGGTCTCCACTTGAGGGATTTTTTTCTTGATCCCTTTCTCCCTCATGGTTAGCCCCATTGTTTTTGAGATTTTAAGACGTTTGCCCCCATTAGTTTGGTGATTTTAAGAATTTCCGACCCATTCTGTCAATTTTAAGACCTTTCGTGCAATTTAGGTGTCGATTTTATCCTGGCGAGCGATAGCGAGCCTGTAATTTAAGAGTAACCGGCCTTCGGCCGGGAAATTTTTCTACCGAAAAATGTACAAATTTATCTTGAAAGGGGGTCAAGGGGGTGACATTTTAAAATTGCTGGAGGAGTAGGAAACAAACTAGAAACCTCCCCTTAACCCACACCGTACCAGAGACGTATCTTTTATTGGATTTCAGCTTCATTTAGACGATTTTATGAAGCTTAGAAAAAGATATATGGTAGCTAAAGGTATGGATTGAAATAGTCCGAAGCCTTTTAATTGGTAGAGATCCTTCCTAAGCTGAATATAATTGATTAGTAGTAGCCGGGATAGAATTTAAAAGTCGTCGCCGGTACAGTAGGGGTTAATTGCTACTCGTTTTAAAGTGAGATCCATCGTCTAACAGCAGCCAGAATAAAGTTAACCCTCTCCGACATATGACGCAATTTTGAGCCTATTGGGGATACTTTACAGCCTTTGTTACCATCAGGGGTATTTAGAAACCTTTAGTTTAGTTACTTCAACCTCTGCAGTTGTCTTTGAGTTAGCTGTGTTGAGCCTATTGGGGATACTTTAAAGCCTTTGTTACCATCAGGGTTATTTAGAAACCTTTAGTTTAGTTACTTCAACCTCTGCAGTTGTCTTTGAGTTAGCTGTGTTGAGCCTATTAGGGATACTTTAAAGCCTTTGTTACCATCAGGGGTATTTAGAAACCTTTAGTTTAGTTACTTCAACCTCTGCAGTTGTCTTTGAGTTAGCTGTGTTGAGCCTATTAGCTGTGGGCAGAAAACTAATTTTGCAGAGGTAATTATAAGAGTGAGAGAACTCTATTTATTATTGCTAATCTGGCAACTTCTGCGTCATAAATGCGTGTAAGGGTTAAAAAGTTCGGATATCTCTAATGGTTTAGTTGCGTGAGATAGGTCCTATTATTAGTTCCCAAGCCCGTACCATCAACCTGTCAGCGATACACTCAATTATATTATAATTTATTCAGGGGGTACTGGTTATACAGTAGTTTGGTCAATTATTCATTTATTTCTTAAGTTTCCTCGCCAGACCTCCATCAAGCTTAGAACAACACCCCCTACACCCCCTTCAAGAACAACACCCCCTACACCCCCTTCAAGAACAACACCCCCTACACCCCCTTCAAGAACAACACCCCCTACATCCCCTTCAAAAACAACACCCCCTACACCCCCTTCAAGAAAACACCCCTACACCCCCTTCAAGAACAACACCCCCTACATCCCCTTCAAAAACAACACCCCCTACACCCCCTTCAAGAACAACACCCCCTACACCCCCTTCAATAACAACATCCCCTACACCCCCTTCAAGAAAACACCCCTACACCCCCTTCAAGAACAACACCCTCTACACCCCCTTCAAGAACAACACCCCCTACACCCCCTTCAAGAACAACACCCCCTACACCCCCTTCAAGAACAACACCCCCTACACCCTCTTCAAGAACAACACCCCCTACACCCCCTTCAAGAACAACACCCCCTACACCCCCTTCAAGAACAACACCCCCTACACCCCCTTCAAGATAAAGTTGTAACAAATTTATACCAAACATTTTTCAAACAAACTTTTTAAAAACATCCATTATATCCCCCTTTTAGATTAATTTGTACATTTGTTGGTAGAGAAATGTCCAGGCCGAAGGCCGGTTCTTCCAAAATTACAGCCTCACTATCGTTCAACAGGGACAAAATCGACACCTAAATAGCACGAAAAGTCTTAATATTGACAACAAAATGGTTCAGTTGTGAGAGAGGTGCTATTAAGGGGAGGTTTTTATTTAATTCGCTAGACTTCCATCAAGCTTAACATTACAGCCCCTAGACCACCTTTCAAGATAAATTTGTACATTTTTCGGTAGAAAAATTTCCCGGCCAAAGGCCGGTTCCTCTTAAATTACTGGCTCGCTGTCGCTCGCCAGGGAAAAATCGACACTTAAATGGCACGAAAAGTCTTAAAATTGACAGAAATGGGGCGAAAGTTCTCAAAATCGCCAAACTAATGGGGCGAACGTCTTAAAATATCAAAAGCAATGGGGCTAAACATGAGAGATAAAGGGGTCAAGAAAAAAAAATCCTCAAGTGGAAATCTCCCCTTTTAATAGTTCCCAAGCCCGTAGAATTACCTGTGAACGATACATTATAATATCCCATTTATTCAGGGGGTAGCCTACTGCAGTTATACAGTAGTTTGGGTTGTTTATACATTTATTCATTTATTTCTTAAGCCGGTATCACACGAGCGCTTTTTCCCTCAACATTTATCCTCAACACTGGTCTGGCAGCTCATGAGGTCAACATTTATAATATTTCGGTTACCCAAATTCATCTGCCATCAATCCGATACCAGTGTAAAATAGTCCAGCAATGTTGCCAGAAAAATGTTGACTATAAAAGCTCTCGTGTGATACCGGCTTAATTTAAGGGGAGGCAGTTGGTTTTTCGAGTCCTCCTCCTCCCTCATGTTTAGCCCTGTTAGTTATGAGTTATTTCACATAGGGAGTAATCCAAGGATGATCGTTAGACTGGATTACAATTTGTTTCGTGGGGAAGTAATGATCAATTAAACTATTTGCCGAACTAAGAACATTATTTAGATTATTTATGACGCAGTGAAGCTTTAAATGCCTCCAGAGAAACTAGGTGCCAATTATCGGTACTGTGTCAGTGTTAGTCATAGGTGTAGGCCTATACTTAACTTACGTAACACACACACACACATACACATATACATATACACAGTACGTACACACACACACATATAAAGTAAGTACACACACACACACACACATTACGTACACACATACAGTACGTACACACACATACAGTAAGTACACACACATACAGTACGTACACACACATACAGTACGTACACATACACATACAGTACGTACACACACATACAGTACGTACACACACACATACACACACACATCCAGTACGTACACACACACACACACAGTAAGTACACACACATACAAACACACATACAGTACGTACACACATACACACACACATACAGTACGTACACACACATACACACACACACATACAGTAGGTACACACACATACAGTACGTACACACACATACACACACACATCCATATACACACACTTATCTAAACAAGATTTCTTCATTCTGTGTGAGATATACAACCATGTTCCCACACTTACCAACCCCACTCAACATCTGACAGACATCAATACAGCACAGAGCGAGCCAAACGTAATGACAGCTGAGACACGACTTATCAGCACTTACCGTTCGAGAGTTTTGGCCTACTTATTTGGAACGGGGTATAATGTCTGGGATTATTCTACAAGAGTACATGTTTACCTAAATGATCAACCTCTATACTCTTGAGGCGCCTAGGGGTGTTCCCAGGAGAGAGAGAGAGAGAGAGAGAGAGAGAGAGAGAGAGAGAGAGAGAGAGAGAGAGAGAGAGAGAGAGAGAGAGAGAGAGAGAGAGAGAGAGAGAGAGAGAGAGAGAGATAGAGAGATAGAGAGAGAGAGATAGATAGATAGATAGATAGATAGATAGATAGATAGTTAGTTAATTCTTTATTTCATAAAAGGTTACATGGTAACATTTTACATATATACAGATAGACTCAGACTCAAATCTTTATTTCATAAAAGGCAACACAATTAACTTTTTACATATATACAATAGAGATAACAGTAACCTCATACATTACCGCATTCTAGGTTCATGGTTTTGTACAAACATAATTCTTGACTTGATAGCATTTATATCATTAGTTTTCAAATCTGATACGTCATATTCATGTAATAGGATATGGTTAACTTCCTTTCCTAACGATAGGTATTCATCAAGGTTTAATAAACATTTCTGTAAAAACTTGCAAGGTTTTAGGAGACATTTGTGAGCAAATCTAATTTTTAACCAATTCATTAAATGATTAAATGTCATTAGTCCACCAATTCACATGCATGATGATTACTTTCCCAATATTTTAATTTCAGCATTTTCTTTATTGCTTTGTGGTAACCAATTGCAAATTGCTTAAGAGGAAGTTTGCACTTTTTGTTATAAAACCATAATTCAGAACCATAAAAACTTGAGCAGTAACTTTGGAACAACTGAGTAAAAACCCTAACATTAACATTAGAAAATTTACGTAAAATACAATTAAATTCATTATAAAACTTGTTACGACACCTAATTACGTCTTTGTCATTATTTAAATTATCATCTATTATAAATCCTAGATACTTTTGTTCATTAACAACATTCAATATCTCTCCACATAGCATCAACTTTGGCTTTAAGTTTTTATCTTTATTGTCTTTGAAATACATGCATGATGATTTATTAATATTAATGTCAATATCAATTTATTTTGCTTCATTTCCAAGCATATTTAGTAAAAACTGTAATCCCGATGACGATGGTGCTAATAAAACAATATCGTCAGCGTAAGCACTAATATTACTGGATATATTTCCTAGTGTGCACCCCTTTTTACATTTAGACACTTGTTCAATCAGCTAATCTATATAAAGATTAAATAATATCGGAGACAAGACTCCTCCCTGTCTTACTCCATTCATTATTTTCCAGGGTTTTGATATTGAGTCTTTATGCTTAGTAGCAACCAGTTGATTTCTATAAAGATATAATATTATGTTCGCATAAAAGTGTGGAATACCTGCTTCAATAAGTTTACTTATTAATGTGAAATGATTAACTTTATCAAAAGCTTTTTTAAAATCAATGAAAGCTGTATAAACATTTGAGTCTTCTAATCTGTATCTTAAAATTGTTTCTTTAAAAATCAAGCACGCTGAGGATGTAGAGTGATTAGCCCTAAACCCATGCTGCCTCTCATTAAAGTTCACATAATGCAAAATGTTATATTTTAAGCAATATTCAAATAATTTTAAGAAAACTGGCGATGATATAATAGGTCTATAATTATCCAAGGAGCTTTGATCTTTATATTTATCTTTAATAAGGAGCAAAATAAGTCCGGACGTCATCTCATCACGTAGATAGATAGATAGATAGATAGATAGATAGATAGATAGATAGATAGATAGATAGATAGAGTGAGAGAGAGAGGGGGGGTGGAGGGGTTAGAGATAATGATCGGCTCTCTCACCGTATTAAGCAGTTAATGGTTCACCCCGACATTCTCAGGAGGAAGGAATATAAGACAATATTTGTGGGTTATATTACATACTGTGTGTGTGTGTGTGTGTGACAGCTAATTATGATGTGAACAAAACACTATACGACCCAAAGATCCGAACAATCGCTATATAAATCACTACAAGGCCTATTTAAAAAATAAAATAAAATAAAATAACAAATGTACACCGGGTAAAACCAATTACAAAAATGGGTAAAATTCTAGATCCGGTTTCACAGCGAATTTAGCGTTTTGTGGTTCTCCGTTTTCTTTAATATACAGTGTTGTTTTATACTAAGGACTGCCAGAAATGAATATTTACCCGTTATTCAACAATCTAAAAACACGGCTCCCACTAGTGGGGAGGGCTATGAAGATCAGGGAAATTGCGGGGTAAAAGACGAAAATAAGGGGTAATATTATCCTAACCTAACAACCTTATCTAACCTAACCTAGTATATTAGGTGGGGGTTACCGCCCCCACACCCCCGCTGGTTTGGTATTAAAATAATAAAAGATTGACGGTCGCCGAAAAAAAAAAAAGATCGATGAAGTCTAACAGGAGGTAAATATTAACTTTTTCACAGTAATTATAATTCCATTTGCGCCGCTACTGACCGATATAGGAATGAAGTATGGTATATGACAAATTTATAAAAGCCATATAAATTGATGCGTGTGCTGTGAAACCTGAGCTGGAATTAAACCCAACAATGTATTCTCACTTGGTGCCCAGTTAAAAAAATAAAATGAAATGATACAATAAAAGTGTTCATTCATTCATACTTTGGCTAACACTCCCACATACAACTACATACAGGATAGTTACTTATTAATAACACTCCCACATACAACTACATACAGGATAGTTACTTATTAATAACACTCCCACATACAACTACATACAGGATAGTTACTTATTAATAACACCCCCACATACAACTACATACAGGATAGTTACTTATTAATAATATACTGTATTCTCTAGTACTTTGTTTAAAATTAGATACACTACATGACGACTTTACACTTGGTGGTAAGCTATTATATAATTTATGTTGGTGCTATATACTGGAAGGATTCTTTAAATTGTTCTATTCTTGGTGTAGGAACATACAACATATTATTAGAAACACTTTTATTTTCTCTAACAGTGTGATCTATAACAATCCAGCTCACGTTCCCTGTTTATGGGTGAACAATCCAACAGTTTCTCGTAATTACATGTACACCAACAAAGTATCGTTCATCTATCTATCTATTGCCTGACGCCGTGATACCCGAAGGGGTGGCCACGAACGAACCGCCCCCATGCACCTCTGTCCCCAGTCAGTCGACGCCCCTCCCCCCAACCAGCACCGCCTTCATTCATGTAGTTCCTCACTCCATCCTTCCACCTCATATTCGGTCTACCTCTCCCCCTCTGTCCCTCCACCTCGCTCTCGTACACCCTCTTAGTCATTCTCTCGCTTTCCATACGTTCCATATGGCCGAACCATCTCAAGTTGTTCCTTTTCACACTTTCCAGCACATCTACCTCCACACCACACCTCCTTCTTACTTCCTCATTAGTCTGTCTATCCCTCCATGTAACTCCGCACGCACTCCTTAGGTAATTCATTTCCACTGCTCTCACTCTTGGTCTGGGTCTCTCAACCAACGTCCCATGCTTCGCTTCCGTAAGTCAGTGTCGGGATTACCACACTGTCATGCAAGGACTTCTTCACTTCCATACTGACCACCCTATTTCTTGTTACTGCATTTTAGCGTTCCTACAACCCTCTTCCCCTGTTGTACCCTCTCCCGCACCTCTTCATCCATAGTCCCATCTTTACTCAACACACTGCCCAGATACTTAAAAGAGTTGACGATCTCCATAGCCTGACCGTTCAGCTTCACCTCACACTCTGTGACTTCACCCCTTTCGAAGACCATAACCTTGCTTTTCCCCGTATTTACCTTCAAATTCCGTTTTTCGCACACTGTTCCAAACTCATTTACCAGACCCTGCAAAGTATCGTTCATGAAAGTGATAAAACACTGATAATCATCGATGGGGCCCTTATCAGGTTGGTCATACACTAATACCGAAACCCCCTTCCTATCCCCCCATAGGATAGGAAAACCTTTACGTATTAAGTAATGGACGAACCATACCAGGGAGTTTTACAGCAAGCATTATTGGACAGCCGTGTGCGCGTGTGTGGGTTTGTATGGGCGTCAGTGCTTCTGTGTGTGTGTGTGTGTGTGTGTGTGTGTGTGTGTGTGTGTGTGTGTGTGTGTGTGTGTGTGTGTGTGTGTGTAGGGGTGAGGAGGGGTTGACCACGTGTATGTTTGAGTGAGTGAGTGAGTGTGTGTGTGTGTGTGTAATGTGTATGGGTTTATGTACAGTCTACGACAGAACTTGTTGTCATGGCCTGAGGCAATGTGTTAGTTCACTTATCTTTTAATAGATGGCCCTTTAATCGCTTCTAATAAAAGGGAGCGGGGTTAATATAGAGGTTGGAAGGAGGAGGAGTCAAACGTGTGTATGTGTGTGTGTGTGTGTGTGTTCTAGAACAGCACTCAGAATAAGTTTATTTTAACATAACACACAGGCTATATTATTAGATTAGCCCATGCCGGATAACAAATAAATAGCACACATCAGGTGTTGCGTTATTTATGGAATTTAATATACAGACAATCAAGTTTCTATCCTACGAACTTCCCATTCTCTCTGCTGCCTTCCCTTATCTCTCCCCTTCTCTCTGCTGCCTTCCCCTATCTCCCCCCTTCTCTCTGCTACCTTCCCCTATCTCCCCCCCTTCTCTCTTTTTCTCTCTCCTAACCGAATATATAATTTTCTTCATCATCGTGTTCAAAGCTGTCCATAAAAATGACTTTGGTGTTTTAATAATACGGTTCTTTTTACCTTTACTGATTCTCAATTATTAACTGGTATTCTATTCTTTACCTTATACAATGTGTTATAGAAAATAAATAGATATGCTCCGTTGCAAAACACTCAAAGTTGCCAACCTTGGCGTCGTGGTTAGTGTGAACAATCGTATAAATATATAAGTACCGGTAATTGAAACAGGATGTTACAATCCACGCATCAAGACAAGTTGGATCACATTGTAATCTAGCTTGGACCAAGTTATAACCAAATATATATAACATAAAGACAAGATAATATCGGCTCAGTTAGAGAAGACACTTTAGATGAGCCGAAACGTGTTTCTTTGTAATAATTTTTTGTTTTTTTTAATATTAGAGTAAATCTGTTTTTCTTCCATACCACTATTCACAGCACTGTGGTTGAGCAATTCATAATCTACCTTAACATGTAATATGGTTATTGCTATGATTATTGCATTATACTTTTCTCAGTGGATTCTTTATTACTAGCTTAATTACTGTGGCTTCCCATTATCAGTAAACAGTTCAGCGCTACCCATTGTAATGATTTACTATAAAGTAAGTCATCGAACTGAACAATTAAAGATAATCCAAGCAATCTGGTTATGTTGTTTTAAAGTTGATATAAATTGTTTAGGCTTTTATGTTTTTTATTTCGAATTGTTTAAATTATCGTCCAAACATAATTAAAAGTATACTGTAGCTCTGTGTATGTTACCTTGAATTTAATTTAATATGTATTATTTCACCATCATTATGTTACGGTGAACATTGGAAACACATACACATTATCTAATATATATAAAGGGTTCTTAAATGTAAACATTTACAATTTGTATTTATTCAATCAATATGATCTCCACCCACAAGCTGCATCAACTACCTCCTGTATTCTCGTTGGAGCTGATTTAAACATTATCCAACTTACATAAGGGCGGCGACGGATTCCCCCCTCCCTGCCCCCCGATCCCACTCCTCCCGCTCTTTCCTCTCCTAACCTGAACCACATTCCACTCCATGACATGATGGCCCACAAATTCTCTATTGGGTTCATGTCACACACCCTTGTGGACCAGCTAAACCCCGGATGGGGTCAGGTCAGGTGAAGGTATTGAAGGATAAGCCTTTACAACGGCACCTCGTAGCTACTTCCTATTTTCTGAAGAGTGTAGAGTGGAGAGAGACGAAGTTGTTGTAGTGGCTTTGTTATGTGTGTTATTAGTTTGTATACGTCGTAAGGCTCAGGATGGCCATGGCACGCACTGTAGACAGCAGCATTTCCTCAATAATGCTAATACCATTTCTAGTTTGCCTGGACCAGTGTGTGTGTGTTTTATGTTATCATGTGTGAGTGTTTTGTGCCCATTACGTTGTATGTGATCATGTGTGTGATGTGCGTTTTATGTTATCGGGTGTGAGTGTGTGTGTGTGTTTTGTATCCTGTGTTAGTGTTGGTGTGGGTGGGTTGGTGTTTGCATGTGATGGACAGAGGAGAAAGGTTGAAGCGCCGTCTCTCCAAACATTACAAATTGTGGAGGTCATAAGTATATATATTATTCAACTTATTCCTTAAGCCAACACAGATAACTTGAATTGTAAGTGTTATTGTTACACTTAATATAGACGTATTCTTCGGGAATCGTAGCTTAAGTAGGAATAGGATAACTAGCGAGGCAGCGAGCAATAGGTGTTGTTCGCTGCCCCGCTAGTTATCCTATTCCTAATCAATATATGTTTGTTATTTTAGTCATCCCTAACATTTATTATGCATATGTAAATTCAAAACAATCTCATAGTATTAATCTGCATATTTTAGAGGGTATCATTTACGTCCTTGAGAGAGAGAGAGAGAGAGAGAGAGAGAGAGAGGTGGGAGGGAGGGGAGAAAAAGCGGGTGAAGAAGGAGAGTTGGGGTGAAAGGGAGAGGGGGAGGAGGGGGAATGGGAAGTGCGAAGGATATAAACTTGATTGTCTGTATATTAAATTCCATAAATAACCAACACCTGATGTGTGTTACTTATTTGTTATCCGGCATGGGCTAATCTCATAATATAGCCTGTGTGTTAAAATAAACTTATTCTGAGTGCTGTTCTAGAACACACACACACACGTTTGACTCCTCCTCCTTCCAACCTCTATACTAACCCCGCCCCCTTTTATTAGAAGCGATTAAAGGGCCATCTATTAAAAGATAAGTGAACTAACACATTGCCTCAGGCCATGACAACAAGTTCTGTCGTAGACTGTATTTATGCATGTGTGTGCGTGTATGTAGGCCTATGTGTGTGCGTGTATGTATGTAATGTGCGTGCGTGATTGGTTAGAACGCCCGCTAACAGATGTCGCTGGTGGCCGTCTGAATATGGGGTACCTTAAGAATTAGAGTGCTGTCAAGTTCACCAACGGCCGCCATTTTGTTTCCACCGTCATGGCCTCTACTCATAGCACACCATTATTCTTACGCTTAATTATACAACTATACTACTGTATATATTATTATTATAATAATAATAATAATAATAATAATACAAACAATAATAATAAACCTTCCCCTTAAATTCCCGGGCGCCATATTGTTTCTAACCACCTGGACCCCCCACAATGCCGGGATGCTCTATGAAGGTACTCCATATGAACCGGAAACCGAAGAAAGAGCTCATTAATAATCACTAATATTTCGATACTCACTCGCTTAATGTCCTTCCTTATAGCATCCCAGCCCCCGCAGATCATGGGTGCCCATCTTGTCTCGGCCGCTTGATCGTAACTTCACTATTTCCAGAGATATTGGCGGAAATATGAGGAGCACTTAAATCACCGTGTTTATCGCCATCCGCCATCACTGAATACACACACCTCTTCTTCCGTCCCAGAGAGAGTGAGAGAGGGAGAGAGAGGGAGGGAGAGGGATGGATGGATAGAGAGGGGGGAGGGGAAGAGGCAGAGGGAGGGAGAAGCGGGTGGGGGTGGAGAGAGAGCGTGTCAGGGAGGGCTCACTTTATGCTTCGTTCTATATCCGAAGCAATCTCGAACTGAAGCAAATCCCCTTATTTATATTCGTGTGTTTAAATTGGAGAGAGAGATATATTTACATAGATACACTGGCCACACATACCTTGCGATCCAAACGAGGTTGCCAGGACTTAATTCGGTAAATTTCTATAATTGCACCTATACGAGCTAGACAAATTATTATTGTATTTAATAGGAAGGTACGACGAGGTAAGTGATGTGGTATACTGTAGGTGGCAATTATGCGGAAATGGATTATAAGGGCATTCCGCCCCCTCTGACAAAAGTCTATTAATCTAGATGTGACACGGATTTTACAATGTTTCAGAGAGACATTAGCCTAACCTAACAACCTTACCTAACCTATCCTAGTAATATGGGTGGGGACTGCCGCCTCCACACACCCGCTGGTTGGGTAAAACGGTAGAAATCCAGTTGGGGTGGAGTGAGTAACCATAGATTTTCGTAAGGGGATCAGAGGGGGCGGAATGCCTTTATAATCCATTTCCGCATATTGCCACCTATACCACATAACTTAACTCGTCATACATTCCTGTTAAATAAAATAATAATTTGTTTAGCTCGTATAGGTGCAATTATAGAATAATTCCCTTAATTCTAGTAGAGGTGGCATATCCGATAGAAAAGGAAAATTGCAGGAAAGGACAAAAAAGAAGAAGGCTAGAGAGAGAGAGAGAAAGAGGGGGGGGGGATTAGATCGGTGTAAGTTCATGCTGCGTTATATTCGAAGCTATCTTGAACGAAATCGAACCTTCTTAGTAGTTTTTTGCCTCATATTTGCGTTTCGAGGGGTTCGTTCAATGATATATAATACTCTCTGGATGGGACATCTTATTTCAGAGCCAGAAACTTGCTGCTGCCGTCGCATGGGGCAAAACTAAACCTCGACTTGACACATAATGCGAGAGAAGTTCACCAGACCCATCTTTACCCTATTAGTTTGGTCTCGCCTTTCTTTATTTTATTCAGACTGGTTAAACGATTATAGTCAATTTAAGAGGCATGTGTGAGAGTAAAGTGGAATGTTGAGAGTCCGTGACACACACGTACGGGAGCCGATAGCCGTAGCCGCTATGCCTATACAGTACATTCGCACTTCATTCGCAAATCTGTTTCTATGTATTTTTATTTAATGTTATTGCATAGGGTTAAGTTAGGTGTTAGGTTAGTTAATTCAATACCATTAAGTAATTATACATTGCATTTTGATCGAAATAGAATCGTGAATAGGGATGAATGTCAAGGCATCGCGGCTGCGGCCATGGCTTCTCCCAGTCATTGGCATAGTTTACGAGTGTTTATAAAGCATTTTCAAGTGAATAGTATGACTCACATCGTGATAACAATAATGTAAACATGTAATATATGAGAAATAACTACAAACAAAACAATACGCAATGCAGATCGACACAGATGGTTCCATGTCATCTCAACCAGTAGACCATTTCAACCAGTAGCTCTCAACCAGTGCTAAATTAACCCAGACCAACCAAACCAGTGCCAAAATATAAGTACTAACCTAACCTAACCTAACCGTATTGGTTGATTTGGTACTGGTTGAGAGCTACTGGTTGAAATGGTCTACCGGTTGAGTTGACCGGTCACCGACACAGATCCGTAAATCCTTACATTGGCAAAGTTTATCATTGTTAATAGTGCATTTTCAAGTAAATAGTATGCCTCAAATCGTCATAACAAGAATATAAACAGTTAAGGGCAGATTTCCACCTGGAGGATTTTTTTCTGAACCTCTTTCTCCCTCATGTTTAGCCCCATTGCTTGTGAGATTTAAAGATGCTTGCCCCATTAGTTTGGCGATTTTAAGAACCCTCGCCCCATTTCTGTCAATTTTAAGACCATTCGTGCCATTTAGGTGTCGATTTTTTCCTGGCGAGCGATAGCGAGCCTGTAATTTAAGGGGAACCGGCCTTGGGCCGGGAAATTTTTCTACCGAAAAATGTACAAATTTATCTTGAAAGGGGGTCTAGGGGGAGTAATTTTAAGCTTGATGGAAGTATAGGGAATCAACTAAAAACCTCCCCTTAAAATAGTGGTAAATTACGACTTTTCACGGCTCTGTGTAGAGACCCGCGTGTTGGCGGCCATGTTTCTTGGGCGTAGCAGACGACCTTTTGCCTCCCTCAATCCCATAGAAGAAACAAAAAATAAAAAATACGAAGGTGGCATCGCGGATCGGAGGGGGACTATAGCCCATCCAGAGCGTGTTGGATATCTAGGGGTTCGTTATATAAGTTCCAGAGCTCAATAGGGGTTGGAATTTGTGTGTGTGTAAGTTACAAGAAATGTTTAATATCTCGAAGACTTTGCGGTCCATTCCGGAGAGAGAGAGAGAGAGAGAGTGTGTGTGTGTGTGTTACAAGTAATGTTTAGCATCTCGAAGACTTAGCGGTCCATTCCGGGGGAGAGAGAGAGAGAGAGAGAGAGAGAGTGTGTGTGTGTGTGTGTGTGTGTTACAAGTAATTTTTAGCATCTCGAAGACTTAGCGGTCCATTCGGGGGGGGGGGGGGAAGAGAGAGAGAGAGAGAGTGTGTGTGTGTGTATATGCGTGTGAGTGTGGGGCAGATTTACATAGATTTGCACAGATACACTGGCCACACAGACCTTATGATCCCAGAGAGGTGGTCAGCACTTAATTCTAGTAGGGATAGCAAACCCGATAATAAGGGAAAGTGGAAGGAAAGGATAGCAAAGACGAAAAGAGAGAGAGAGAGAATATGTGAGTGTGAGTATGAGATAGATTTAGATAGATAGATAGATAGAGAGAGAGAGAATGTGAGGGTGAGTATGAGATAGATTACATAGATAGAGAGAGAGAGAGAGAATATGTGAGTGTGAGTATGAGATAGATTTAGATAGATAGATAGAGAGAGAGAGAATATGTGAGTGTGAGTATGAGATAGATTTAGATAGATAGATAGATAGAGAGAGAGAGAGAGAATGTGAGGGTGAGTATGAGATAGATTAGATAGATAGATAGGGACAGAGAGAGAATGTGAGTGTGAGTATGAGATAGATTAGATAGATAGATAGATAGTTAGAGAGAGAGAGAGAATGTGAGTGTGAGTATGAGATAGATAGATAGAGAGAGAGAGAGAATGTGAGTGTGAGTATGAGATAGATTTAGATAGATAGAGAGAGAGAGAATGTGAGTGTGAGTATAAGATAGATTTAGATAGATAGATATAGAGAGAGAGAATGTGAGTGTGAGTATGAGATAGATTAGATAGATAGATATAGAGAGAGAGAGAATGTGAGTGTGAGTATGAGATAGATAGTTAGAGAGAGAGCGAGAGAATGTGAGTATGAGATAGATTAGATAGATAGATAGATAGTTAGAGAGAGAGAGAGAATGTGAGTGTGAGTATGAGATAGATTAGATAGATAGATAGTTAGAGAGAGAGAGAGAATGTGAGTATGAGATAGATTAGATAGATAGATAGATAGTTAGAGAGAGAGAGAGAGAATGTGAGTGTGAGTATGAGATAGATTAGATAGATAGTTAGAGAGAGAGAGAATGTGAGTGTGAGTATGAGATAGATTAGATAGATAGATAGATAGTTAGAGAGATAGATAGTTAGAGAGAGAGAGAGAGAGAGAGAATGTGAGTGTGAGTATGAGATAGATATAGATAGATAGATAGATAGAGAGAGAGAGAGAGATAATGTGAGTGTGAGTATGAGATAGATTAGATAGATAGAGAGAGAGAGAGAGAGAATGTGAGTGTGAGTATGAGGTAGATTAGATAGATAGATAGACAGATAGATAGATAGATAGATAGATAGAGAGAGAGAGAATGTGAGTGTGAGTATGAGATAGATTAGGTAGATAGATAGATAGATAGAGAGAATGTGAGTGTGAGTATGAGGTAGATTAGATAGATAGATAGATAGTTAGAGAGAGAGAGAGAGAGTGTGAGTATGAGGTAGATTAGATAGATAGATAGATAGTTAGAGAGAGAGAGAGAGAGAGAGAGAATGTGAGTATGAGATAGATTAGGTAGATAGATAGATAGATAGATAGAGAGAGAGAGAGAATGTGAGGGTGAGTATGAGATAGATTAGATAGATAGTTAGTTAGTTAGTTAATTCTTTATTTCATAAAAGGTTACATGGTAACATTTTACATATATACAGATAGATTCAGACTCAAATCTTTATTTCATAAAAGGCAACACAATTAACTTTTTACATATATACAATAGATATAACAGTAACCTCATACATTACCGCATTCTAGGTTCATGGTTTTGTACAAACATAATTCTTGACTTGATAGCATTTATATCATTAGTTTTCAAATCTGATACGTCATATTCATGTAATAGGATATGGTTAACTTCCTTTCCTAACGATAGGTATTCATCAAGGTTTAATAAACATTTCTGTAAAAACTTGCAAGGTTTTAGGAGACATTTGTGAGCAAATCTAATTTTTAACCAATTCATTAAATGATTAAATGTCATTAGTCCAACCAATTCACATGCATGATGATTACTTTCCCAATATTTTAATTTCAGCATTTTCTTTATTGCTTTGTGGTAACCAATTGCAAATTGCTTAAGAGGAAGTTTGCACTTTTTGTTAGAGAGAGAGAGAGAGAGAGAGAGAGAGAGAGAGAGAGAGAGAGAGAGAATGTACATACATACATAACATTTTAAGACTGAGTGTTCCACACATAAGTGCTGTTTCAGTCTCTTGTCCTAATGGCGGCATTCCAGGCAACCCTGTTAAGGGCTGCTTCACTTGTCAAGTTCTTGGATTTGAGGTCGGCGCGTATAGTCCGATCCCAGGTCTTCCTCGGTCCACCCCTTGGTGCAGCTCCCTCCACAATTACAGACCTGCATTTTTTCACCCAATTTTGTTCATCCATTCTCTCCACATGTCCATACCATCCCAGTCTACTTGTACACATCACCTCGCTAATACTCTTTATACCTAAACGTCTCCTCAGCTCAACATTTGTTATTCTATCCTGTAGCCTGGCCCCACACATCCATCTCACCATTCTCATCTCATTACGCTCCATTCTGTTGACATCCTCTACTTTAACGGCCCATGTTTCTGAGGCATACGTCATTGCACTTATAACACATGAGGCATACACCTTTCCCTTCAGGGGGAGAGGCATTCTTTTCATGGTCAGGATTGGCATCAATTCTCTGAACTTCCCCCAGCCACACCTAATTCTAGCAACAGTGGCAGCCTCGGCCCCACCACCGGCAGAGATGGTATCTCCTAGGTAACAAAACTTGTTCACCAGCTCCAATGACTCATTTCCAAAATTCACAGCCACAGGATCATGACTTAACACAAGCTCGCCTTTGCACACTACGCACTCAAATTTCTCTATTTCTGACTTATCCTTCGGCAGGGGCCCCTTTATGCTACTACAGCGCTTACTCCCATGGTGTACCCAACATCGACAGATGCTACATTGAATTGAGTTAACGCCCACTCCCTTTCCACACACTGCACATGGGTATGCACCGCTCTTTTCCACATTGCCTCGTCTCAATCTACAATGCATAACCTTGGTTTTGTTAATATTGACTCTTAAACCCTTGCTCGCCATGCCCTCTCTCCACTCTCTGAATTTGGCCTCAGCATCCTGCATACTGTCAGCTATTAGGACTAAATCGTCTACATAAAACAGTTCCAACGGGAGTCCGCCTCTAAAAACTCTAGACAGCGCCTCCAAGACCATAATAAAGAGGAGGGGGCTTAACACTGAACCCTAATGGACTCCAACACGGACTGCGAACTCATCACTCCGTACACCCTTCACCCTCACCGCACTTTGCGAATCCTCATACATCTTCATTATCACACGCACCAGCCACTCTTCCACACCAAGTTTCCTCATAGCCCACTGCACAACATCTCTAGGCACCCTATCAAAGGCCTTCTCAAGGTCTACAAATACAAAGTAAAGATCCCTGCCTTTTAGTAAGTAAATGTGAGGGTGAGTGTGAGATAGATTAGATAGATAGATAGATAGATAGATAGAGAGAGAGAGAATGTGAGGGTGAGTGTGAGATAGATTAGATAGATAGATAGATAGATAGAGAGAGAAGAGAGAGAGAGAGATAATGTGAGGGTGAGTATGCGATAGATTAGGTAGATAGATAGATAGATAGATAGATAGAGAGAGAAGAGAGAGAGAGAGAGAGTGTGAGTATGAGATAGATTAGGTAGATAGATAGATAGATAGGATAGATTGATAGAGAGAGAGAATGTGAGGGTGAGTATGAGATAGATTAGATAGATAGATAGTTAGAGAGAGAGAGAGAGAGAATGTGAGGGTGAGTATAAGATAGATTAGATAGATAGAGAGAGAGAGAGAGATACTGTGAGGGTGAGTATGAGATAGATTAGATAGATAGATAGATATATATATATAGAGAGAGAGAAGAGAGAGAATGTGAGTGTGAGTATGAGATAGATTAGGTAGATAGATAGATAGATAGAGAGAGAAGAGAGAGAGAGAGAATGTGAGGGTGAGTATGATATAGATTAGATAGATAGATAGAGAGAGAGAGAGAATGTGAGGGTGAGTATGATATAGATTAGATAGATAGAGAGAGAAGAGACAGACAGAGATACTACAACCACTAATACTCCTACAGACTCGTGCATCCGATATTATAACCGAACCCATTAGTTTATACTCTGCGGCTTGAGTACAAAGGAGTACAAAGGAAATCAAGCAACAACAGATCTAGTGACCCTTCTAGGCTGCTTGTCCTCCAAAACTCTGAGGATCAAGTGTCCAAACAGTGGTTTAGAGTGGGTAAGGGAACATTGGAAAGGGAACTACTGCCCTGCCACTAACGTGGCAGGACTAGGAAGTTAGTAGGGGACAGATGGGTTAGTAACTGAGGGGAGGATAAAGTTATTCATTTACAAACGCAGTCAGTCGCGGGTTTGATGCGAGATATTTGTCTAGGCGGAATTTAAATGAATCAACGGTGCTGCAGTCTATAACGTCTCGGGGAAGCCCATTCCACAAGTTGACAACTCGATTGAAGAAGAAATTCTTAGATTCGTGCGAGTTAAAAGATTTACCAATAATTTTGCAACCGTTTCCCCGCGTGTAATTAGATTGGTCGATAGTGAAGTACTTACTACAGTTCATATTGTCAATGCCTTTGATGATTTTGAACACTTGAATTAAGTCGCCTCTTAATCTGCGCTGGGTTAAAGGAAAT
>CM064572.1:2579564-2629564 GCA_032716605.1 Paralithodes platypus | reverse complement strand
GCCAGGGAAAAAATCGACACCTAAATAGCACAAAAGGTCTAATTAAATATTGACGAAGAAATTGGGCGAAAGGTCTTAAAATTGACTAACTAATGGGGCAAACATCTTAACATCTGAAAACTATTGGGGCTAAACATGAGGGAGAAGGGGGCCCAGAAAAGCGGTCATCTCCCCTTATGTCCAATTGTTACAAATATTTTATGAATGGAGGATGCCTTTAGCAACATGGACCTTTTTCGTTCTGTCTTTGTTTCTCCTTCCTTTATTTAATATCTCTTAAATAAAATAAATCCTTCATCTTCTCAGTATTAAAGCAGTTTCACAGAAGTTAGGTGTGCTCAACCGTCTCCGTGGGTTTCTCACCCCTGCACAGCTTATTGTTCCGTATAGGGGTACAGTGCGCCCATGTATTGAGTATTGTTTGCACGTGTAGAGAGGTTCCACGCATGCCGCACTTCAGGAAAGGGCAGAGTCACTAGCAGTTCGTCTTACTAAGCATCTTCTCGCTAATTCCCCACAAACTGTATCTACACGCCGCAATGTTGCATCTCTCTCACCTTTCTGCTGCTATTACAATAATCAATGTTCTTCAGAGCTCTCTCATTGTATACCTCCTCCCTTACGGGAGTGGGGGGCACCCACCTTTTAACATACTCTCACCTCTACTCTGTCCAACTCTCTAACCCAAGATTGAACCAATTATCCCAGTCTTTCTCATATTCAACAAGTAAGCAATCTGTATTTCCCCCATCCTATGACTTAAAATCCGTGTGTCTAGACAATATGACTCTAACGTACCTTGAATTTGTCTCTCTGTCTCTCTTTTTACCTGTATGGGAGACACTTGTAGGAGCTATACTGTATATTGAGGTAGAGTAGCACTGAAGGTGTTTGTAGTACAGTGTGTTGCAGGAGAGAGAAACCTAATTTTGGTGAGACACGGAAATGATCCGCAGAGAAAGCCAGGTGGTGAAACATGAGTTAGTTGTCCTTAACACCCACCTGTAGCACTTTGCGGGAGTACCACCCTGTTCGGCTGGTGCCTACAGCCTCCTCGTATATATCTATATACTGTATATATATATATATATATATATATATATATATATATATATATATATATATATATATACTGTACATATATACAGTATATATATATATACATATATATATATATATATATATGTATATATATATATATATATATATATATATATATATATATATATAATATACACACACACCGCACACAGAGGCTGATGACGATGATTTTATACATATATATTATTGCCAGGCGAATTTTGGTTATCTTACGATAGATACATATTATTTAACAAAATACTGACCAACTATCTCCTTTAATCATCGGTGTTGTTCTTAACCACTGATATTTGCTGGAGTATCTTGAGTTGTGAAGATTGCTTTTGGAAGGCACAATAAACACAACATACTTACAGGGGTAGTGCTTGGTTTGCGGTCTATATATTTATGTATATATTTTGGTGTTTGGTTTTCTCGCTAGACCTCCATCAAACTTAGAAAAAAAAACCCTAGACTCTCTCTCAAACACCCCCTAGACTCTCTCTCAAACACCCCCTAGACTCTCTCTCAAACACCCCCTAGACTCTCTCTCAAACACCCCTACACTCTCTCTCAACACCCCCTAGACTCTCTCTCAAACACCCCCTAGACTCTCTCTCAAACACCCCCTAGACTCTCTCTCAAACACCCCCTAGACTCTCTCTCAAACACCCCCTAGACTCTCTCTCAAACACCCCCTAGACTCTCTCTCAAACACCCCTAGACTCTCTCTCAAACACCCCCTAGACTCTCTCTCAAACACCCCTACACTCTCTCTCAAACACCCCCTAGACTCTCTCTCAAACACCCCTAGACTCTCTCTCAAACACCCCCTAGACTCTCTCTCAAACACCCCCTAGACTCTCTCTCAAACACCCCCTAGACTCTCTCTCAAACACCCCCTAGACTCTCTCTCAAACACCCCCTAGACTCTCTCACAAACACCCCCTAGACTCTCTCACTCAAACACCCCCTAGACACTCTCTCATACACCCCCTAGACTCTCTCTCAAACACCCCCTAGACTCTCTCTCAAACACCCCCTAGACTCTCTCTCAAACACCCCCTAGACTCTCTCTCAAACACCCCCTAGACTCTCTCTCAAACACCCCCTAGACTCTCTCTCAAACACCCCCTAGACTCTCTCTCAAACACCCCCTAGACTCTCTCTCAAACACCCCCTAGACTCTCTCTCAAACACCCCCTTGACTCTCTCTCAAACACCCCTAGACTCTCTCTCAAACACCCCTAGACTCTCTCTCAAGCACCCCCTACTCTCTCTCAAACACCCCCTAGACTCTCTCTCAAACACCCCCTAGACTCTCTCTCAAACACCCCCTAGACTCTCTCTCAAACACCCCCTAGACTCTCTCTCAAACACCCCCTAGACTCTCTCTCAAACACCCCCTAGACTCTCTCTCAAACACCCCCTAGACTCTCTTATAAAATAAATTTGTAAGAAAAATGCCCCGGCCGAAGGCCGCTTCCTTCTAAATTTAGAGGCTCGCTATCGCTCGCCAGGAAAAAATCGACACCTAAAGGGGACGAAAGGTCTTAAAATTGACAACAAAATGAGGCGAAGGGTCTCAAAATCACTAAATTAACGGAACGAACGTCTTAAATCCTCAAAACTAATATGCTAAACATGAGGGAGAAGGGGGTCCATAAAAAGCGAGTACTACCCCCTGAACACGGCATTAGGTACCCATTTTATGAGCCTTTATAGTGGGTAGATTGCAGGTACCAGGTCACAGAGGGATATCATAAGGAGATGCTGGGGGTCCTGTTTCATTTGCCTGGCTTCCCTTACTGTTTCTATTTGTGCCTCACCTACACAGAGAGTAATCCAGCTAACTCTCACAAACACCTCCTCCTCCTATTCACTTCATTACACTTAAAGGGGGTCACCGGGTTTTTATCTCTTTCTCTCCTTTTATTCTCTTTCCCTGGCTTGTATCTATTCGGCCCCATTCAGCCAACTGTTTTAAGACGTTTATCCCCATCCAGGTGTCGATTTCTTCCTGGCGAGCGATAGCGAGACAGCATTGTATGGAGAAATCCTGCTTCGCCGGAGAATTTTTTTTATCGAAAAATGTACAAATTTAGCTTGCTGTCAAAACAAATATATATATATATATGCTGGCTCGCTACCGGTCGCCAGGAAAATGTTGACACCTGGATGGAGGTAAACGTCTTAAAACAGTAGGCTGAATGGAGCCGAATGGATACAAACCAAAGCGAGGAGAGAAAGAGAACAAAAGCGAGGTGGGCTCCCTTAACAAGCACGTCACACTTTCTTTCCAGCACATAAATTACCTCTAATATATATATTTTTGTTTTGACAGCAAGCTAAATTTGTACATTTTTCGATAGAAAAATGTCCCCGGCGAAGCCGGATTTCTCCATACAATGCTGGCTCGCTATCGCTCGCCAGGAAGAAATCGACACCTGGATGAGGATAAACGTCTTAAAACAGTTGGCTGAATGGGGCCGAATGGATACAAGCCAGGGAAAGAGAGAAAAGGAGAGAAAGATCAAACAAATCCGGTGACCCCGCCCATACTAATATTAGTGATGGTCTGGGAGATGTTTACTGAGAGGTGAGCTCCAGCCAGGTTAATAGTATATGTATTAGCCTAGCCTCAATATATGCTAAACCCAAAATTTGCACTTCCGTAACCTGTCATTTTGTCTTATTATCAGTATGCTTATTACGCCGTTGTTTATGCCGGGTATTGTGTGCAACCAAGCCTAACCTGTGTATATATAATTTGGACACCGCCGATTGGTTCGTACAGTCGCCCCGCATAAGTCCTGCTCCTCGTCGTGATCTTATGTATATGAAAGTCAAATTAGTATGCATGAAGTGTGTGTGTGTGTTTTTTTGTTTTTTTGTTTTGTAATCATCAGTTGACTAATCTTCTGAGTTAAGGGGGAGGTACTCGCTTTTTCTGGACCCCCTTCTCCCTCGTGTTTAGCATAATAGTTTTGAGATTTTAAGACGTTCGTTCCGTTAGTTTGGCGTTTTTGAGACCTTTTGCCCCGTTTCTTTGTAAATATTAGGACCTTTCGTGCCATTTAGGTGTCGATGTTTTCCTGGCGAGCGATAGCGAGTCTGTATACAACTTTAGAACGAACCGGCCTTCGGCCAGGACATTTTTCTACTGAAAAATGTACACATTTTTCTTGAAAGGGGGTCTAGGGAGTGTTTTTTTAAGCTTGATGGAGGTCTAGGGAGTGTTTTTATAAGCTTGATGGAGGTCTAGGGGGTGTTTTTCTAAGCTTGATGGAGGTCTAGGAGGTGTTTTTCTAAGCTTGAAAGGGGTCTAGGGGGTGTTTTTCTAAGCTTGATGGAGGTCTAGGGGAGTGTTTTTTAAGCTTGATGGAGGTCTAGTTTTTTTTTAAGCTTGATGGAGGTCTAGGAGATGTTTTTCTAAGCTTGAATGGGGATCTTAGTTTTTTTCTTCTAAGCTTGAAAGGGGATCTAGGGGTGTTTTTCTAAGCTTGATGGAGGTCTAGGGTTTTTTTTTTAAAGCTTGATGGAGGTCTAGGGGGTGTTTTTTAAGCTTGATGGAGGTCTAGGAAGTGTTTTTAAGCTTGATGGAGGTCTAGGGGGTTATTTTTGTAAGCTTGATGGAGGTCTAGGGGGGTGTTTTTTTAAGCTTGATGGAAGTCTAGGGGAGTGTTTTTTAAGCTTGATGGAGGTCTAGTTTTTTTTTTAAAGCTTGATGGAGGTCTAGGAGGTGTTTTTCTAAGCTTGAAAGAGGATCTAGGGAGTGTTTTTCTAAGCTTGATGGAGGTCTAGGGAGTGTTTTTTTAAGCTTGATGGAGGTCTAGGGAGTGTTTTTTTAAGCTTGTTGGAGGTCTAGGGGGTGTTTTTTTAAGCTTGATGGAGTTCTAGGGAGTGTTTTTTTAAGCTTGATGGAGGTCTAGGGGGTGTTTTTCTAAGCTTGATGGAGGTCTAGGGAGTGTTTATTTAAGCTTGATGGAGGTCTAGGGGGTGTTTGTTTAAGCTTGATGGAGGTCTAGGGGGTGTTTGTTTAAG
Organism: Paralithodes platypus; assembly: GCA_032716605.1. Classification (NCBI taxonomy): domain Eukaryota; kingdom Metazoa; phylum Arthropoda; class Malacostraca; order Decapoda; family Lithodidae; genus Paralithodes; species Paralithodes platypus. The sequence continues at coordinate 2,624,440 of CM064572.1, read as the reverse complement.
CTTGATGGAGGTCTAGGGGGTGTTTGTTTAAGCTTGATGGGCGTCTAGGGATTTTTTTTAAGCTTGATGGGGGTCTAGGTTTTTTTTAAAGCTTGATGGAGGTCTAGGGGGTGTTTTTTTAAGCTTGATGGAGGTCTAGGGAGTGTTTTTTTAACCTTGATGGAGGTCTAGGGGGTGTTTTTTTAAGCTTGATGGAGGTCTAGGGAGTGTTTTTTTAAGCTTGATGGAGGTCTAGGGGGTGTTTTTTTTAAGCTTGATGGAGGTCTAGGGAGTGTTTTTTTAAGCTTGATGGAGGTCTAGGAGGTGTTTTTCTAAGCTTGAAAGGGGTCTAGGGGGTGTTTTTCTAAGCTTGATGGAGGTCTAGGGGAGTGTTTTTTAAGCTTGATGGAGGTCTAGTTTTTTTTTAAAGCTTGATGGAGGTCTAGGAGATGTTTTTCTAAGCTTGAATGGGGATCTTAGTTTTTTTCTTCTAAGCTTGAAAGGGGATCTAGGGATGTTTTTCTAAGCTTGATGGAGGTCTAGGGGTGTTTTTTTTAAGCTTGATGGAGGTCTAGGGGGTGTTTTTTAAGCTTGATGGAGGTCTAGGAAGTGTTTTTAAGCTTGATGGAGGTCTAGGGGGTTATTTTTGTAAGCTTGATGGAGGTCTAGGGGGGTGGTTTTTAAGCTTGATGGAAGTCTAGGGGAGTGTTTTTTAAGCTTGATGGAGGTCTAGTTTTTTTTTTAAAGCTTGATGGAGGTCTAGGAGGTGTTTTTCTAAGCTTGAAAGAGGATCTAGGGAGTGTTTTTCTAAGCTTGATGGAGGTCTAGGGAGTGTTTTTTTAAGCTTGATGGAGGTCTAGGGAGTGTTTTTTTAAGCTTGTTGGAGGTCTAGGGGGTGTTTTTTTAAGCTTGATGGAGTTCTAGGGAGTGTTTTTTTAAGCTTGATGGAGGTCTAGGGGGTTTTTCTAAGCTTGATGGAGGTCTAGGGAGTGTTTATTTAAGCTTGATGGAGGTCTAGGGAGTGTTTTTTTAAGCTTGATGGAGGTCTAGGGAGTGTTTTTTTAAGCTTGATGGAGGTCTAGGGGGTGTTTTTTTAAGCTTGATGGGCGTCTAGGGAGTTTTTTTAAGCTTGATGGGGGTCTAGGTTTTTTTTAAAGCTTGATGGAGGTCTAGGGGGTGTTTTTTAAGCTTGATGGAGGTCTAGGGAGTGTTTTTTTAAGCTTGATGGAGGTCTAGGGGGTGTTTTTTTTAAGCTTGATGGAGGTCTAGGGAGTGTTTTTTTAAGCTTGATGGAGGTCTAGGGAGTGTTTTTTTAAGCTTGATGGAGGTCTAGGGAGTATTTTTTTAAGCTTGATGGAGGTCTAGGGAGTGTTTTTTAAGCTTGATGGAGGTCTAGGGAGTGTTTTTTTAAGCTTGATGGAGGTCTAGGGAGTGTTTTTTAAGCTTGATGGAGGTCTAGGGAGTGTTTTTTTAAGCTTGATGGAGGTCTAGGGAGTGTTTTTTTAAGCTTGATGGAGGTCTAGGGAGTGTTTTTTTAAGCTTGATGGAGGTCTAGGGAGTGTTTTTTAAGCTTGATGGAGGTCTAGGGAGTGTTTTTTAAGCTTGATGGAGGTCTAGGGAGTGATATTTTAAGCTTGATGAAGGTCTAGGGAGTGATATTTTAAGCTTGATGGAGGTCTAGGGAGTGATATTTTAAGCTTGATGAAGGTCTAGGGAGTGTTTTTTTAAGCTTGATGGAGGTCTAGCGAGGAAACTCAAAAATAAATAAACCAATCAATATATAGACCAAAAAGCAAGAACTAGCCCCTTAAGGGGGGTGACCTGTTTTTGGTTATGTCTGTCCTTTTCTCTCTTTCTCTGGCTTGTATCCATTCGGCCCCATTCAGCCAACTATTTTAAGACGTTTATCCCCATCTAGGTGTCGATTTCTTCCTGGCGAGCGATAGCGAGCCAGCATTATATGAAGAAATCCGGCTTTGACGGAGAAATTTTTCTATCGAAAATGTACAAATTTAGCCTGCTGTCAAACAAAACTAAAAAATAAGCTGGCTCGCTACCGCTCACCAGTAAAAAATTGACATGTGTGGGGAGGTTCCTCTCACACCCCTCTCCTAGACAAAATTGAAAGGAAGGCCTTTCGTATCATTAACTCCCGTCCACTCACCAACTCTCTGTAATCTCTCTCTCTCCGCCGCAATGTTGCATCTCTCTCGCTATTCTATCGCTACTATAATAATCAGTGTTCCTCAGAGCTATCCCAGTGCATACCACCTCCTTTACGTAGGGCATGGTACCCGTCTTGCAACTCAATCCCACCCCTACTCTGTGCAACTCTCCAACCCAAGAGTGAAACGTTACTCTCAAACTTTCTTCTACTCAACAGCTGAGCTCTGGAACTCTCTCCCAGAATCAGTCTTTCCCTCTTCCTATGACTTAAATTGCTTCAAACTCCGTGTGTCCAGGCATTTTGGCTCGAACGTCCCTTGATTTTGGCCCTGCCACTCTTTCAACTATAGGGGAGGCACTCGCTATAGGCAGTTATGCCTTTTGCCTCCCTCAATCACATAGAAACAAAAAATGAATGGGGATAAACGTCTTAAAACAGTAGGCTGAATGGGGCCAAATGGATACAAGCCAGAGAAAGATAGAAAAGGACAGAACAAGAACAGGTCACCCCCCTTAACCACTGCATAAGAAACTACAGTCGTAATTCAACCATGGGCATTATATTACCCTGTACAAGATCACGGAGAGGAACAGGTACTTATGTGGCCGACTGTACATGTGCTGATATTGGCTTTACCAGACACTTTTAACCCCTTTCGAGATCCGATGGTGTATTTATCGTCTGTTTTCTGGCTGTTGATAGACGATTATATTCAGATTAGGAAGGGTGTGTGTGGAAGTCAGAGGGTTAACCGAGATAGTCTATATCCTTGTCAGTCCCACAGATCCTTCCTAAGCTGCTTCAAATCGGCTAATGATAACCAAAATGAACTATCAAAATGCGTCATAATCTTTAAAGGGTTAAGGGGGTAGTGCTTGTTTTGGGGTCTATATAATTATGTATATATAAATATTTCTTAAGGGGAGGTATTTAGTTGGTTCCCTAGACCTCCATCAAGCTTAAAATTACACCCCCTTGAGTCCCTTTCAAGATAAATTTGTACATTTTTCGGTAGAAAAATTTCCCGGCCGAAGGCCGGTTCCTCTTAAATTACAGGCTCGCTATCGCTCGCCAGGATAAAATCGACACCTATATTGCACAAAAGGTCTTAATATGGGGAGAACGTTCTTAAAATCGCTAAACTAATGGGGCAAACGTTTTATAATATCAAAAGCAATGGGGCTAAACATGAGGGAGAAAGGGGTCAAGACAAAAATCCCTCAAGTGGAGATCTCCCCTTAAGTTTCCTTGCTAGACCTCCACCGAGCTTTAAAAATAACACCCCATATAGACCCCCTTTCAAGATAAATTTTTACATTTTTCAGTAAACAAAATGTCGCGGCGGCCGAAGGCTGGTTTCACTTAAATGACAGGCTCGCTATCGCTCGCCAGGAAACAATCGACACCTATATGGCACGAAAGGTCTTAACATTGACAGAAATAGGGCGAAAGTTCTTAAAATCTCCAAATCAATAGGGCGAACATGTCAAAATCTCAAAACTAATGGGGCTAAACATGAGGGAGGAGGAGGTTCGAAAAATAATCCCTCAAATTAAAATCACCTCTTAAGGGGAGATTTCCACCAGGAGGATTTTTTTCTGGACCTCTTTCTCCCTCATGTTTAGCCCCATTGCTTTTGAAATTATAAGACGTTCGCCCCATTAGTTTGGCAATTTTAAGAACCCTCGCCCCATTTCTGTCAATTTAAAGACCATTCGTGCCATTTAGGTGTCGATTTTTTCCTGGCGAGCGATAGCGAGCCTGTAATTTAAGGGGAACCGGCCTTCGGCCGGGAATTTTTTCTACCGAAAAATGTACAAATTTATCTTGAAAGGGGGTCAAGGGGGAGTAATTTTAAGCTTGATGGAAGTCTAGGGAATCAACTAAACACCTCCCCTTAATTGACTGTGCTGTGTGTTGGAGTCTCTATACTATACTCTGTTTCAAAGAGGTAGGCCAAATATCCTGAGCCCTGACCCTTGCAACACGAAAAGGGCTAGAGAAAATGGGCGGGGACTTACCTCACCTATTCCTTGGCTGACCCTTCCCGAATGGTAGAAATATTAGCTCGATTACCCTAGTCATTTGTGAGTAGCTGACTTGATAGTGTAATGGTTAGCGTGTTTAAAATCTGTGTGTGATAACCCAGGTTCGAATCCCGGTGGATCCCATGCTTTCATTAATTTCGTTGGGAGGTGTTTGGTGTTGTAGTGAAATTAATATACCAATGGATTCTGGAGGTTAATAATCAAGAGTTTTGGCTTACTTATTTGGAACAAAGTATAAGTTGGTGGTTTCTATTTTATTCTAAATACTCAGGCCCAATCCCCACTTTTCCTTTTTTTTTATTGTTTTTTTTTTTTTTTTTTTTATTTATTGTTTTTTTTTTTTTTTTTTGGGGGGGGGGGGGGCGACTCAAGACAGAGCCAGAATACGGACAACACAACAGAAAATAATGAACACACAAACACAAAATACAAATTCGTACCAGGTTGGTGGCAAGTGGTATTATTATGGAGGTGATATGGTGCCCTGTTTGTAACTGGCATCTGTGAGGGGTATTTAATGATATGGTAGCAGTCTTGGTAGCTGTTATACACACACACTATTACATGTACACACGTATACACGGGTACACACACACATATACACACAGGTACACAATACAAACACCCACCCACACACAGGTACACCCCCCCCCCCCCCATACCCACACACACACACAGGTACACACACACACACACACACGCTAATGACAATAAGTGTGTATATACTGTATGTATAATATTTCCAGACGTTTGATTATCTTACGAAAGATTTATATTATCAGACAAACTCCTGACCAAGTAGTTCCTTTAATCGTCTTCTATCTATATCTATCTATATCTATATCTATCTATATCTATCTATATCTATATCTATCTATATCTATCTATATATATATATATCTATCTATATCTATCTATCTACTCAGGCCCAATCCCCACTTTTCCTAATTTTTTTTTTTTTTGGGGGGGGGGGCCGACTCAAGACAGAGCCAGAATAGGGACAACACAACAGTAAACAATGAACACACAAAAACAAAATACACATTGACACACATCTAGGTCTTAGTTGTTACAATCGTTCCTTAACCACTGTTATATGCGGGGGTCTCTTGAGTAATGAAGATTGCTTTTGTAAGACAATAATAAACCCACAATATACTTAACATAGCATTAGCTAAACAATATAGGAGCCTTATAGTTCTTTAGCTATATCAATGATAGTATCCTTTATATCGTAGCCAACCCTAAATGATGTTATTTGGCTAACCATCTGACCACCTTTGTAAAATATTTACATATGAATATTTACATTTACAAGATTATAAAACCATCCCAACCACAACCCCTGTTTGATAATATTAGTGATGGTCTGGGAGATGTTTACTGAGAGCTGTTTATATATATATATATATATATAAAATTCTGGAGGTTAGTGATGTGTCTTGACAAATTAGTATGGCAATCACTGGATGATGTTAGCCAGTTTAGGAAATATCTGTGGGGTTAAGAGGAATAATTGAGTTTGTTTTGACCACCGACATTCCTAGATGTCCGTGTGTGTGTGTGTGTATGTGCGTGTATGTGTGTATGTACAGTATAATCATATGTATACCATAATTTGTATTTAATATAAGTGCTAATAATACAATGATTTACTACTATGTTAATCAGTCATTTTTTTCCAACTAAGGGCTCCTAAAAAATAAACTCGATTTATCAAAGAGCCTTGTTTGCAAACTGTTTTACTATTCTTTACGCAATGCAACTGTCTTTGACTAAATATAGATTTTCATTCAATTCAATTCAAGCTATGTAAAATTGCCTACGTCCTGAGGGCTATTGTAGCTTTTGTTGTATTATTATAGTTTTTTCGACTGTTTGCAATTCTTGAGCACTATAATTTCAGTGTGGCCTCTAGACTGAACGCCTCTCCAGACCCCATTCAAGCTAAAAAAAAACGCACACACACGCACGCACACACCTCCCAGATCCCTCTTTAACTACATTTGTACAGTCAAGAGCATAAATGCTGCTACGCCAACCATTCATTGGTTCCGTCCATTCGTTTCGAAAGGTATTACTAAACTTTTCTTAAAACCCACAACGATCTCTTTATTTCATTCAAAATACCGTCAGAAAATGTTATCCAGCTTAGTAAAAGCCTTTCGTGATGAAGGCGGTGACGTTATCTGGTTGATGTCGCGTTATTTATGCTTATGTTCTGGGTGTTGTGTCCCGTATTCGAATCCCGGGAGGACCATATACTTTCATTAATTTGTTCTAGTGCATTGGGGTTTGTAATGGAGGATAGATAGATAGAAAGATAGATAGATAAATAGATGGATAGATAGATAGATAGATAAATAAATTGATAGATAGATAGATAGATAGATATGGAAATATAGATAGATAGATAGATAGATAGACAGATAGATAGAAAGATAGATAGGTAGATAGATAAATAGATGGATAGATAGATAGATATATAGATAGATAGAAATATATATAGATAGATTGATTGATAGATAGATAGACAGACAGATAATTAATATAACAGAACATTGGATTGTCTGGCTGGGGTTCGATACAGTTTCCAAAGGGTGTTGTGCAGGTATTATGGTTCGCGACTGTACCCTCTCCATCAAAGGTTAAGGGGGGGGGGGAAAGAAACAAAAGGCGGCCAATATTACGTATGCTAATCATCTGTTTCTAGGGGAGATGGGTCGTTTTTCGGGTCCCCATTCTTCCTCATGTTTAGCCTCTTAGAATGACAGGCGTGCTATCGCTCGCCAGGAAATAATCGACACCTAAATGGCACGAAAGGTCTTAACATTGACAACGAAATGGGGAGAAAGGTGATCAAATCGCCAAAATACAGTCTTAAAATCTCATAACTAATGGGGCTAAACACGAGGAAGAAGGGGGACCAGAAAAACGACCCATCTCCCCTTAAATGTATCTAATCCGAGAATGGTCGTTTTCTTTACTTGTTAAAAAGTTTCTCCTCGTTAATTTGGCAATATTGAGACCTTTTGCCCCATTCATGTGCCGATTTTTTCCTGGCGAGCGATAGTGAAAATGCATCATAATCTTTAAACGATTAACCATTTGCGAATTTCAGGCTATAAGGAAGTTGGAGCTGTACACATTGATATTTAGCACAATTACCAGCTAAATACGGTCGTAGTACAATCGCGCTAATAAGTGATGTCTCGGCACCAAGTATGTTTTGATCAATAATTGGTATCAGCAATATCTAAACTTCATTTCTTCACATCGAGTGAAATATACAGACCTGTTCCTACACTTACCCACCCTATTCAACATCTGACAGACATTAATACAGCACGGAGCAAGCCAAAGGTAATGACAGCTGGGACATGACTTATTAGCGCGACCGTACATTAATAAACACACCAAGTACAGTCGTGCTAATAAGTCATGTCTCGGCACCAAGTATGTTTTGATCAATAATTGGTATCAGCAATATTTACACATGATTTCTTCTTTTTGAGTGAGATATACAACCATGTTCCTACACTTACCCACCCTATTCAACATCTGACAGAATTAATACAGCACATAGTGAGCCAAACGTAATGACAGCTGGGACATGACTTATTAGCGCGACCGTACACATATAACACATTAACCCTTTCAAGATCCAAGACGCATTTCTTTCCTGTTTTCTGGTAGTTATTAGACGATTTTATTCAGATTAGGAAGGGCGTGTGGAAGTCAGAGGGTTGATGGAGATAGTCTTTACCCTTATAATACCCACAGATCCTTATTAAGCTGCATACAAGCGTCTAATGCCCGCCAAAATAAACTGCTAAAACGCGTTAGAGCTTCATGGGGGTTAATAATAAACACCTAAAGAACACATACAATATAATAATAAACACATGAAACCCAATTCAATATATTCTGGAATATATTAATAACTGTTTAATAATAACCATTTTTGCTTTGTTTGTTTGAGTTTTTTTTTTTTTTTTTTTTTTTTTTTTTTTTTTTTTTTTTTTTTAACGGCTCCAACTTCCTCACGGCCGGGAACGCGCAAGTGGTCAATTAGGGCTATAGAAAACGAGGGGCCTGAATCCCGGACCATTTCTCAAGGTAGACTATTAACGACAGGTGTAGGGGGGGGGGGGGGGGGGGGGGGGGGGGGGAGGGGGGGGGGGGGGTTGAGGGGGGAGGAGGGGGGCATTGTTAATCAATTAGGCTATAGGGTTATGATGGGGTAAAGGGAGAGAGAGAGAGAGAGATGAGAGAGAGGAGAGAGAGAGAGAGAGAGAGAGAGAGAGAGAGAGAGAGAGAGAGAGAGAGTGTGTGAGAGAGAGAAAGAGAGAGAGGGGGGTTGACAATTAGGCAAAGATAGGTAGATAGATAGATATAGATATACAGATAGATAGATAACTAGATAGATGTATAGATAGATAGATAGATAGATATATAGATAGATAGATAGACAGATAGATAGATAACTAGATAGATAGATAGATATATAGATAGACACAGATAGATAGATAACTAGATAGATAGATAACTAGATAGATAGATATATAGATAGATAGATAGATAGATAGACAGATGGATAGATAAATAGACAGCTAGATAGACACAGATAGATAGATAGAGAGTCAGAGAGATAGATAGATAGATATATATAGATATATAGATAGATAAATATATAGATAGATAGACAGACAGACAGATAGATAGATAGATATATAAATAGATAGAGATAGATAGATAGCTAGATAAACAGATAGATAGATAGACCGACAGATATATATATATATATAGATAGATAGATAACTAGACAAATATATAAATAGATAGGTAGATAGATATAGAAATAGCAATAGCATTAAGTCGTGTCGTAATCATGATAGATGGAGTGTTGATTACCTTATCAACCACGAAATATATTATTATTTTATTTTTACTGAGGGGGTGAGGGAGGGGGTTAAACAGAGAGAGAGAGAGAGAGAGTGTGTGTGTGTGTGTGTGTGTGTGTGTGTGTGTGTCTGTGTGTGTGTGTGTGAATGAGCTCAAATGTGTGTGAGTGTGAGAGAAAGAGAGAGAGTGTGTGTGCGTGTGAAACAGTGTGTGTGTGTGAGAGAGAGGACAACAATTAGAGAAAGCTACGAATACGAAAAAAGGAAACAGAGAGAGAGAGAGAGAGAGAGAGAGAGAGAGAGAGAGAGAGAGAGAGAGAGAGAGAGAGAGAGAGAGAGAGAGAGAGAGAGAGAGAGAGAGAGAGAGAGAGAGAGAGAGAGAGAGAGAAAATAGTGTCTGAGAGAGAGGGCAAAGAGATTGGAAAAGACTACGAAAAAAACGACAGGTGTGACAGAACAGAAAGAGAGAGAATGTGTGTGTGTGAGAGATGATTCTATGGGAGGAAGACCAGGTAAGCCAGCCTGATTAATGATATAAGCTTACTATCACCTCAACAATACGTGACATCCCCCCTACTTTACTATTACTACTATCATCCACTACACACATAAACACCTATACACATATATACACATAAACACACATAAATATACATACATACATATATACAGTACATACACATAGATACATACATATACTTACACTTTCACCTGGACAATACATAACATCCCTACCTTACTATTTCTACTGTCATCCACCACACACACATGAACATACATACATACATACACACACACACACACACATACATACATATACATACATATATACGGTACACACACACACACACACACACACACACACACACACACACACACACACACACACACAGCCCGTAGCCTAGTAGGTAGAGCTCTCGTCTCACACACGAGGGGTCGGGGGTTCAATCCCCGGCTGGGCGGAGACAAATTGGGCTTGTCTCCTTTCATGTGTTAGCCTCAGTTCACCTAGCTGTAAATAGGTACCTGGAATAAGTGGACGACGTTGTGACGTCCCATATGGGGTTGGCAAAAATGGTACAAGGCGAGATGGGTATCATATGGTTCACCTAAGCTGATGGCTACCTAAGCCTTCGGGCGAGACGGTACCGTCTATAGTGAGAATGGTACCATACAGATCCACCCTAAGCCTTCGTTTCCGATGTCGCCAATTGGCTAAAAATACAGACTACACACACATCCACAGCCATTCCAACGATACATATAACACCTACACATATAGGAGGCGGGAAATAACGAGCATGCTCACTCCCGCAATACAACTAGAGTAAGTACAACTAGAGTAAGTACACATACACACTCACACCTACAACAAGATGAGTATACAGTGAACAAGGTATACAATATACTGTATATGTTAACAGGGAATTACGTGTAACTAGGGATTTCTTGATATCCCTAGTGATTTCGTGAAATAATATATTTCAATTCGAAATATTTCTTATACCATAAACTTTATTTCGGATATCTTGTAGTGGAAAGGTTAGGTTGGTCTCAGTTTAGCCGAACTACCATGCATCATTCCAAACATAATATTTTAGGAAGAAAAACATTTACTTGCAAAATTAAGTACACGATTAATGGAGTTAATATTGATAATAGAGTGACCTATCTTGACTAAATGTTACGTAACCTATTATTTACTCCAAATGGTAATATAAAATGCAACTTGAAATCTTAAAATTATAGAATAGAAAACATTCGTTTTTTTTATTTCACAAATCCCCTAGGGATCTGTGAAATACTTAGTTACACAGATTCCATGTAAAAAAAAAAAAAAAAAATATATATATATATATTATATATATATATACTGTATATATATACTGTATATACCTGTATATATATATATATATATACCTGTATATACAGTATATATACTGTATATATATATACCTGTATATACAGTATATACTGTATACAGGTATATACTGTATATATATACTGTATAATGTGTATATATATATATATATATATATATATAATATAATATATTATATATATAATGTATAATTTTATATATATATATATATATATAATATATATATATAGAAATATATATATATATATATATATATATATATATATATATATATATATATATATATATACTTATATACAGTATATACTTATATACAGTATATACTTATATATAAGTTAAGGAACATGTCTAGCGTCCCCTCGAGTTTGCTTACCCTCTAAATCACTGCTACTCAGACTGTTCAACAGTGGTTTACAATGGGTAAGGGACAATTGGAAAGGAAAGTACTGCCCCAGGATTAATTTCCTTCCATGGTTAGGAGATGTTAGTAGGGGACAATTTGGGTTAGTAACATAACACAGCTATAAGTGATCCTTCATGTGTCTGGGGAAAGCGAGTAACATCTTAGTTTTTTATATATATATATATACATACATGTAGCGTTCATTGATGTGTCTGAGGAAAAAGGAGACAAATATTCGGAAGGGTATATGGAAGTCAGCAGGTTAATTGAGATAGTGTATGTATTTTGGTTAATTGAGATAGTGTATGTATTTTGGTTAATTGAGATAGTGTATGTATTTTGGTTAATTGAGATAGTGTATGTATTTTGGTTAATTGAGATAGTGTATGTATTTTGGTTAATTGAGATAGTGTATGTATTTTGGTTAATTGAGATAGTGTATGTATTTTGGTTAATTGAGATAGTGTATGTATTTTGGTTAATTGAGATAGTGTATGTATGTTGGTTAATTGAGATAGTGTATGTATTTTTTTTTTTTTTTTACACAATTTTATTCAGATTGGGAATGGTATATTATGGAAGTCAGAGGGTTAATTGAGATACTTTACGTATATCTTATGTTTGTTGTTTTGTGCTCTTATTACACGATTATATTCAGCTTGGGAAGGGTATATGGAAGTCAGAGGGTTAATTGAGATAGTCTTTACCCTTATGATTCCCACAGATCCTTCCTAAACTGTCTACAATCGTCAAATTCTAGCCGGAACAAACAGTCAAAATGCGTCATAATCATCAAAGGGTTAACTTAGGTCAAAGAGTTCTCACAAAGAGTGGACTCATAAGCTGCCAGACCAGTGATAAGAAAATAAAGGTTGAGGGAGATGGCGCCCATATGATGCTTTTTTTTTTTTTTTTTTTTTTTTGCGCCTCCAGTATAGGCGGAGTCACACGAACGATGTTTCCGTCAATTTTTACGGGCAATTGTAGTCTGTCAGCTTCAAAATATAAGTTCCATAAGATTTGTTACACCTAACGTAATGTACAGTCGCGCTAATAAGTGATGTCTCGGCACCAAGTATGTTTTGATCAATAACTGGTATCAGCAATATCTAAACTTCATTTCTTCATATCGAGTGAAATATAAAAACATGTTCCTACACTTACCCACCCTATTCAACATCTGACAGACATTAAGGGGAGACTGACCGTTTGTTTGGTCTATTAATAAAGTAGACATGCCGTTTCGCCCAAAATCAAAATGGCATACCCAACTCTGCGAAGGGTTACCATCATCACTAATATTACCACCATTATTACTACTACTATCATCATCACTACAATTGTCACCATCACACTAATATTACCACCATCATCACTACTACTATCATTATCACTACAATTGTCACCTTCTAATGTCAACTAAACTAACTTAACCTAACAAATGCGGGCGAGTTTTTTCGCCCTCTAAACGATGGCGTTCTGTGTGAGTGTGCTACGGGGCACACACACACAGAACGCCATCATCATTGCTTGGGAATAGGTACAGGGTGAGGGGTGGGTGTCCTGGGGGGAGGCTGGTGGGGGGAGGGGGAGGGGCAGGCAAAACCATATTTGGGGCCTAAAATCATAACTATTGCACAAATTCAAAAAATATTTTCTTAATTACCGTTGCATTCATGCACCGAATGTTCGTGTGAAGTTTGGTGAAAATACGTCGAACGGTCTAGGAGGAGTTATCGGACAGACAGACAGACAGACATTTCGGCCAGCATGTACCACTATACGGGGAGCGATACCACTCTGCTTACGCAGAGTTGATTAATTTATTCATATATCTTTTTAGTTTCCTCCCAAGACCTCCATCAAGCATAGAAAAACACCCCCTACACCCCCCTTCAAGATAAATTTGTACATTTTTCGGTAGAAACATTTCCCGGCCAAAGGCCGATTCCTCTTAAAGTTGCAGGCTCGCTATCGCTCGCCAGGAAATAATCGACACCTAAATGGCACGAAAGGTCTAAATATTGACGAAGAAATGGGGCGAAAGGTCTTAAAATCTACAAACTAATGGGACGAACATCTTAACATCTGAAAATAAAGTAGACGTGCCGTTTTGCCCAAAATCAAAACAGCATACCCAACTCTGCGATAAGACACCATTACTATCATCAGCACAACTACTATTACAGTCATCACTACTATTCTTACCATCACCACTACTGTCATCATCACTACAACTTTCACCATAATCACTACTACGCACCATCATCACTAATACTGTCACCATCATCACTACTGTCATCATTATCACTACAACTATCATCATTGCTAGTCACCATCATCACTACTATTATGACCATCATCACTACTATTATGACCATCACCATAATATCTAGTACTGTAATCATCATCATCACCACCATCATCATCACTGCTGTCCCTAACGGGGCACACAGAACGCCATCATCATTGCTTGGGAATAGGTACAGGGTGGGGGGGTCCTGAGGGGTGGTGGGGGGGGGGGTGAGGGGGGGGGTTAAACCATATTATAGACTTCAAATCATAACTAGTGCGCAAATTCAAAACATATTTTTTTTTATTACCGTCGCATTCACGCACCGAATGTTCGTGTGAAGTTTGGTGAAAATCCGTCGAACGGTCTAGGAGTTATCAGACAGACAGACAGACAGACAGACAGACCGACAGACAGACGTCTCACCATTATCATCACATATGAGACATGTGTATGATGCGTGGCTTTCTGTGATGTGAGTGCCCCTATGGGACACACACACAGGGAATAGGTCCTGAAAGGGGGGGGGGGGGGGGGGCAAAACATGTTTTTGGACCTAAGATCATAAAAATTGCACAAATTAAAAAAAAAAAAAAATTACCGTCGCATTCACGCACCGAAGGTTCGTGTGAAGTTTGGTGAAAATCCGTCAAACGGTCTAGGAGAAGTTCTCGGACAGACAGACGGACAGACAGACAGAAGGACAGACGGACAGACATTTCGGTTTGCATGTACCACTATACGGGGGGCGATAGCACTCTGCTTACGCAGAGTTGATAAATAAAGTAGGTGTGCAGTTTTCGCATTACCAAAAAAAAAAAAAAAAAAATGCATACGTAACTCTGCGGCCTAGAATTATTCTGCAAATACCATTGAATCTCTTAGGTAAAATTGGTTCATATACAGTATATATATACTAAATGTTGTTTTTATGCTCACAGCCGGACTTGAACCACCGACAGTCAGAACAACCCATACTTAAATCCACTATACCACAGCGTGATAGAGGATACTTGTGTATAGTGGATTAAAGTATGGACACTCGTCCTGACTGTTGGTGGTTCATGTCAGCCTGGAAGCATATATATATATATATATATATATATATATATATATATATATATATATATATATATATATATATATATATATATATATATATATAATTACATTTAAGATCACATTGAATCTTAACCATTGGAATATTTATCTATAATAAGGTCAGCGAAACACTATTTTGTAGCATTTTGAATATGGTGTACGGTAACTCAATATGGTGTACGGTAACTCAATATGGTGTACGGTGACTCAATATGGTGTACGGTAACTCAATATGGTGTACGGTAACTCAATATGGTGTACGGTAACTCAATATGGTGTACGGTGACTCAATATGGTGTACGGTAACTCAATATGGTGTACGGTAACTCAATATGGTGTACGGTAACTCAATATGGTGTACGGTAACTCAATATGGTGTACGGTGACTCAATATGGTGTACGGTGACTCAATATGGTGTACGGTGACTCAATATGGTGTACGGTAACTCAATATGGTGTACGGTGACTCAATATGGTGTACGGTGACTCAATATGGTGTACGGTGACTCAATATGGTGTACGGTAACTCAATATGGTGTACGGTGACTCAATATGGTGTACGGTGACTCAATATGGTGTACGGTGACTCAATATGGTGTACGGTGACTCAATATGGTGTACGGTGACTCAATATGGTGTACGGTAACTCAATATGGTGTACGGTGACTCAATATGGTGTACGGTGACTCAATATGGTGTACGGTGACTCAATATGGTTAACAAAAACACAAAATTTGGACAATCGTTGCATTGACCAACCAAATTTGCCAGCAAAATTTGGTGACGATACGTAACCCGTTCAGTACAGTTCTGTCGGTTTCATTTCATACTGGATATTAAAACGATTTGATTTAGTTTATGAAGGGCCTCCACAAAATTAGCAGGCTTTCAACTATCCTAATTAACCATTTTTACTACCACAGATCCTTCATAAGCTCCACAAAATCGTCTAATTATAGCTAGACTACAATACAAATGACGTCACCGGTACACAAAGGGTTAAACAGTTTAGGAAGAGTCTAAAGACAATTATTAACACTCTTCTTTTGTTCTTTGACCTTGACCGTTAACCTTAAGTATTATATATATATATATATATATATATATATATATATGATTGAAATATATGTCGGTGGGTGGGTGTGGATGTCGGTGGGCGGGTGTGGATGTCTGTCGGTGGGCGGGTGTGGATGTCTGTCGGTGGGCGGGTGTGGATGTCTGTCGGTGGGCGGGTGTGGATGTCTGTCGGTGGGCGGGTGTGGATGTCTGTCGGTGGGCGGGTGTGGATGTCTGTCGGTGGGCGGGTGTGGATGTCTGTCGGTGGGCGGGTGTGGATGTCTGTCGGTGGGCGGGTGTGGATGTCTGTCGGTGGGCGGGTGTGGATGTCTGTCGGTGGGTGGGTGTGGATGTCGGTGGGTGGGTGGGTGTGGATGTCGGTGGGTGGGTGGGTGTGGATGTCGGTGGGTGGGTTGGTGTGGATGTCGGTGGGTGGTGTGGATGTCGGTGGGTGGGTAGATGTCGATGGGTGGGTGTGGATGTCGGTGGGCGGGGTGTGGATGTCGGTGGGTGGGTGGGTGGGTGTGGATGTCGGTGGGTGGGTGGGTGGGTGGGTGTGGGTGGGTGTGGATGTCGGTGGGTGGGTGTGGATGTCGGTGGGTGGGTGTGGATGTCGGTGGGTGGGTGTGGATGTCGGTGGGTGGGTGTGGATGTCGGTAGGTGGATGTGGATGTCAGTGGGTGGGTGTGGATGTCAGTGGGTTGGTCTGGAAATCGGTGGGCGGGTGTGGAAATCGGTGGGCGGGTGTGGAAATCGGTGGGCGGGTGTGGAAATCGTTGGGCGGGTGTGGATGTCGGTGGGTGGGTGTGGATGTCGGTGGGTGGGTGGGTGTGGATGTTGGTGGGTAGGTGGGTGTGGATGTCGGTGCGTGAGTGGGTCTGGATGTCGGTGGGTGGGTGGGTGTGGATGTCGGTGGGTGGGTGGGTGTGGATGTCGGTGGGTGGGTGGGTGTGGATGTCGGTGGGTGGGTGGGTGTGGATGTCGGTGGGTGGGTGGGTGTGGATGTCGGTGGGTGGGTGGGTGTGGATGTCGGTGGTGGGTGGGTGTGGATGTCGGTGGGGGTGGGTGTGGATGTCGGTGGTGGGTGGGTGGGTGTGGATGTCGGTGGGTGGGTGGGTGTGGATGTCGGTGGGTGGGTGGGTGTGGATGTCGGTGGGTGGGTGTGGATGTCGGTGGGTGGGTGTGGATGTCGGTGGGTGGGTGTGGATGTCAGTGGGTTGGTCTGGAAATCGGTGGGCGGGTGTGGAAATCGGTGAGCGGGTGTGGATGTCGGTGGGTGGGTGTGGATGTCGGTCGGTGGGTGGGTCGGTGTGGATGTCGGTGGGTGGGGGTGTGGGGATGTGGGTGGGGGGGGGGGTGTGGATGTTGGTGGGTAGGTGGGTGTGGAGGTCGGTGGGTGGGTGGGTGTGGATGTCGGTGGGTGGGTGGGTGTGGATGTCGGTGGGTGGGTGGGTGTGGATGTCGGTGGGTGGGTGGGTGTGGATGTCGGTGGGTGGGTGGGTGTGAATGTCGGGGGGTGGGTGTGGATGTCGGTGGATGGGTGGGTGTGGATGTCGGGGGGTAGGTGTGGATGTCGGTGGGTGGATGTGGATGTTGGTGGGTGGATGTTGGTGGGTGGATGTCGGTGGGTGGGTGTGGATGTTGGTGGGTGGGTTTGGATGTCGGTGGGTGGGTGTGGATGTCGGTGGGTGGATGTTGGTGGGCAGGTGTGGATGTCGGTGGGCAGGTGCGGATGTCGGTGGGCGGGTGTGGATGGATGTGGGCGGGTGTGGGTGGGTGAGGATGGATGTGGGTGGGTGAGGATGGATGTGGGTGGGTGTGGGTGGATGTGCGTGGGTGTGGTTGGATGTGCGTGGGTGTGGTTGGATGTGCGTGGGTGGATGTGCGTGGGTGTGGGTGGATGTGCGTGGGTGTGGATGTCGGTGGTGGGTGGGTGGGTGTGGATGTGGGTGGGTGGGTGTGTATGTCGGTGGGTGGGTGGGTGGGTGTGGATGTCGGTGGGTGGGTGGGTGTGGATGTGGGTGGGTGTGGATGTGGGTGGGTGGATGTCGGTGGGTGGGTGTGGATCTCGGTGGGTGGATGTGGATGTCGGTGGGAGGATGTCGGTGGGTGGGTGAGGATGTCGGTGGGTGGGTGAGGATGTCGGTGGGTGGGTGAGGATGTCGGTGGGTGGGTGAGGATGTCGGTGGGTGGGTGTCGGTGGGTGGGTGTGGATGTCAGTGGGTGGGTGGGTGTGGATGTCGGTGGGTGGGGTGGGTGGGTGTGGATGTCGGTGGGTGGGTGTGGATGTCGGTGGGTGGGTGTGGATGTCGGTGGGTGGGTGTGGATGTCGGTGGGTGGGTGTGGATGTCGGTGGGTGGGTGTGGATGTTGGTGGGTGGGGGGGTGTGGATGTCGGGGGGTGGGTGTGGATGTCGGTGGGTGGGTGTGGATGTCGGTGGGTGGGTGTGGATGTCGGTGGGTGGGTGTGGATGTCGGTGGGTGGGTGTAGATGTCGGTGGGTGGGTGTGGATGTCGGTGGGTTTGTGTGGACATCGGTGGGCGGGTGTGGACATCGGTGGGCGGGTGTGGAAATCGGTGGGCGGGTGTGGATGTCGGTGGGTGGATGTGGATGTCGGTGGGTGGGTGGATGTGGATGTCGGTGGATGTGGGTGGGTGTGGATGTCGGTGGATGTGGGTGGGTGTGGATGTCGGTGGATGTGGGTGGGTGTGGATGTCGGTGGATGTGGGTGGGTGTGGATGTCGGTGGGTGGGTGTGGATGTCGGTGGGTGGGGGGTGGGTGGTGGATGTCGGTGGGTGGGTGGGTGGGTGTGGATGTCAGTGGGTGGGTGGGTGTGGATGTCAGTGGGGTGGGTGGGTGTGGATGTCGGGTGGGTGTGGATGTAGGTGGGCGGGTGTGGATGTCGGTGGGTGGGTTTGGATGTCGGTGGGTGGATGTTGGTGGGTGGATGTTGGTGGGTGGATGTCGGTGGGTGGATGTTGGTGGGTGGGTGTGGATGTTGGTGGGTGGGTGTGGATGTCGGTGGGTGGGTGGGATGTGGTGGGTGGGTGTGGATGTCGGTGGGTGGGTGTGGATGTCGGTGGGTGGGTGTGGATGTCGGTGGGTGGGTGTGGATGTCGGTGGGTGGGTGGTGTGGAGTGTGGATGGCGGTGGGTGGGTGTGAATGTCGGTGGGTGGGTGTGAATGTCGGTGGGTGGGTGTGGATGTCGGTGGGTGGGTGTGGATGTCGGTGGGTGGGTGTGGATGTCGGTGGGCGGGTGCGGATGTCGGTGGGCGGGTGTGGATGGATGTGGGCGGGTGTGGATGGATGTGGGCGGGTGTGGATGGATGTGGGCGGGTGTGGATGGATGTGGGCGGGTGTGGATGGATGTGGGCGGGTGTGGATGGATGTGGGTGGGTGTGGATGGATGTGGGTGGGTGTGGATGGATGTGGGTGGGTGTGGATGTCGGTGGGTGTGGTGGTGGTGGGTGTGGATGTCGGTGGGTGGGTGGGTGTGGATGTCGGTGGGTGGGTGGGTGTGGATGTGGGTGGGTGTGGATGTGGGTGGGTGTGGATGTGGGTGGGTGGATGTCGGTGGGTGGGTTTGGATGTCGGTGGGTGGATGCGGATGTTGGTGGGTGGATATCAGTGGGTGGGTGTGGATGTCTGTGGGTGGGTGTGGATGTCTGTGGGTGGGTGTGGATGTCTGTGGGTGGGTGTGGATGTCGGTGGGTGGGTGTGGATGTCGGTGGGCGGGTGTGGATGTCGGTGGGCGGGTGCGGGTGCAGATGTCGGTGGGCATGTGTGGATGGATGTGGGTGGGTGTGGATGGATGTGGGTGGGTGTGGATGTCGGTGGATGGTGGTGGGTGGGTGAGTGTGGATGGTGGTGGGTGTGGATGTCAGTGGGAGGGTGTGGATGGTGGTGGGAGGGTGTGGTGGATGGGTGGGTGGGTGTTGATGATGGTGGGTGGGTGTGGATGCCAGTGGATTGATGTGGATGAGCTTAGGTGGGTACGGATGGGTATGAATGTGACAAATACAAAATCACAAAAAAACATAGAAAGGAAAATGAATCCAATGCCAGAAAAAAAAAATAACGCCAGAAATAAACTCCAAAACAACAACCTACCTTGCGGAAGTCAGGGAGGCAGCCAACTCGGAAGTCCAGTCAGCACAGGGCAATCTCACCGCCGCCATCACCACCTACGAAGAACGGAAGAGTCAAGCCTTAACGGTCACTTCACTAGTTACTCTGCTACAGTCACGCACACGTACATGGAGAACACACGTAACCTAGTATCCGGATGACCCACACGCAAGCTAGTATCCAGGTGAGGTTGCAAGCCATTAAACGCACACGCAAACAAATAAAGCACACAAATTCTAAGAGACACACGAGGCACGGCCCGGGGAAACATGTGAGTGAGAGGAGGTGAGGCAGGGAGGGTGGAGCTTCCGGTCTGCCAACCATTCACGGGAGACGCAATGAAATACACACAATGAAATACACACACATTAGTCTTCACGTGAATTATTATTTTCCATCAGTTAAATATAAAACTAATATTACTCTTGTTTTTACTCTCATACGTGGGTACTAAATATGGAACAACGTAGAGGTTATGGTACAAATGACTGCGGTAGGTAAGAGGTGACTATCATACGTTCAGTTGGTACCCGTGCTTGCCCGATCATGCGCACATCAACAACCCCACCTTATGTTGCTACTTCATCTAATCTGGGACCGATTTAAATGGATACCGGGATTATAAACTAAACCTACGAACGCTAATTATCGTCTATAGCAAACTTTATACTACATTTAGGTTTTAAAAGAACGATTTGTCAAGGCTAAACGGGTTAGTATTTAAACTGGCCATTCAGTAGGGTAAGCACAGAGAGAATACCAAAAGTGAGATGAGAAATACGGCTTATGCAGACGGGACAAGGAACAGTATAATCATATATACAAGAACATTTAAGTCAAATACGCTACGGGTATATACATTAACACATATATAGACTTACCTATTTTATTATACCGAACGCGAGATTATAAACGTAAAATAGCAATACGCTACACTACGGATAAATACAATTACATGTATTGGCTCAAGTGAAAGATGGAGAAAGCGGAAATATATAGAAAATGTGGAGGAAAACGTTATTGACACTACGACAAGGCATGCAAGCATTTACACATGAGTACAGTTACGTCTTTTTAATTTTATCCCACCTATATTTAGACAAATGCATGTAGCTTAGGAAGGATATATGGTAGCTATAAGGATTAATCATATTTATCTATTTCACTCCCAACACCAAACACTTTCCAATGAAATAATGAAAGCATGTGGACCTATAGTCTGCAGCCTGTTAATGTGTAGATGTCTTTCCTAAGCTGAACAAATTCGTCTACCAGCAGCCAGACTATAATAAAAACAATGTCACCGGTACCGTACTGCATGGATTAACTAACAATGTCACCGGTACCGTACTGCATGGATTAACTAACAATGTCACCGGTACCGTACTGCATGGATTAACTAACAATGTCACCGGTACCGTACTGCATGGATTAACTAACAATGTCATCGGTACCGTACTGCATGGATTAACTAACAATGTCACCGGTACCTTACTGCATGGATTAACTAACAATGTCACCGGTACCGTACTGCATGGATTAACTAACAATGTCATCGGTACCGTACTGCATGGATTAACTAACAATGTCACCGGTACCGTACTGCATGGATTAACTAACAATGTCACCGGTACCGTACTGCATGGATTAACTAACAATGTCACCGGTACCGTACTGCATGGATTAACTAACAATGTCACCGGTACCGTACTGCATGGATTAACTAACAATGTCACCGGTACCGTACTGCATGGATTAACTAACAATGTCACCGGTACCGTACTGCATGGATTAACTAACAATGTCACCGGTACCGTACTGCATGGATTAACTAACAATGTCACCGGTACCGTACTGCATGGATTAACTAACAATGTCACCGGTACCGTACTGCATGGATTAACTAACAATGTCACCGGTACCGTACTGCATGGATTAACTAACAATGTCACCGGTACCGTACTGCATGGATTAACTAACAATGTCACCGGTACCGTACTGCATGAGTTAACCATGTCACCGGTACCGTACTGCATGGATTAACTAACAATGTCACCGGTACCGTACTGCATGGATTAACTAACAATGTCACCGGTACCGTACTGCATGGATTAACTAACAATGTCACCGGTACCGTACTGCATGGATTAACTAACAAATCCAAGTAAATGTCATCTAAATGTCTCAAGCAGTTTTCCACAATAGTTCGACCGTGCGTCCTTTCTGTGTCTCTAAAAAAAATGTCTAGAATGTCTTGATCACGATTGTACAGTCACGAGCATAAATACTTCGACATCAACCAGATAACGCCAACTCCTTCATCACGAGAGGTTTATACTCACGAGAGGTTTATACTAAGCTGAATAAAATAGTTTGGCGGAAGCTAGAATGATATATAGAAATCATTGTGAGTTTGAATACAAAGTTTCGCAATACCTTTGGAGACGAAGGGGCGAATATCATCTGGTTGGTGTCGAGTACTTATGCTCGTGACTGTACCTGTACAAGACAAAATGCTAAAGTTATTGATGCCGTTCTTATAACCCCACGTTCTCTTTGATAGTAAAACGTGAGAGAAAACGGATGGAAGTTCAAGCCTAATGTTTCGAAGCAGTTTCAATCAGTGATTGAACCTGATCCACGGCTTACAAATGATAATACTTACCCAATATCCAGTGAATTATATTATATATTAACCCTTTGAGTACCAGCGACGTCTTGTTAACATTTATTCTAGCTATATTTAGACGATATTATGCAGCTTAAGAAGGATTTGTGGTAGTTAAAAGGGTTAGTCGAGATTGTTTGAAGCCTTATTATTGCTAGAGATCCTTCCTAAGCTGAATAAAATCGTCTAATCATTGCCAGAATATAATTAAAAGGATGTCACCGGTACTGAACTGGTTAAACCTATACATCTGACAGACATTATTACAGCACAGAGCAAGCCAAACGTAATGACAGCTGGGACATGACCTATTAGCGTGACTGTACATTGAATCCCTTAGCAACTGATTTCCCGATACTTAACCCCTTCAGTACCGGTGACGTATTTTCGATTTTGTTTCAGCTGCATTTAGACGATTTTATGAAGCTTAGGAGGGATATATGGTAGCTAAAAGGGTTAATTGAGATAGTCTGTAGCCTTTTATTTGTTAGATGTCCTTCCTAAGCTGAATATAATCATCTACTAGTTACCAGAAAAGGGCGCCCCGGTGCTGTAGGGGTTAATGGAATTATATGAATCTATTATATCTCGGCGTCGTATTAATGCCAAGTCTTCATAATTAACACCACATTTTTCCTTAAGGGGGGATGAGCCGGTTTTCTGGACCCTTTTCTCTCTCGTGTTTAGCCCCATTCGTTTCGAGATCTTAAGATGTTTGCCCCATTAGTTAGTCGATTATAAGACCTTTCGCCCCATTTCATCGTCAATATTTAGACCTTTCGTGCTATTTAGGTGTCGACGTTTTTCCCAGGCGAACGATAGTGAGCCTGTAATGTTGGAAGAACCGGCCCTCGGCCGGGAAATTTTTCTACCGAAAAATTTACAAATTAATCTAGAAGGGGGATCTAATGGATGTTTTTTTTTAATTTGATTGGGGTCTAGGGAGGAAACTATAAAAATAATAAATACATGCAAAATTCGCCCAAAAAGTGAACCATCCCCCCTTGAAATTGACATAATAGCTGAGTTACCAAGATAGTAACATAGCAATTTACTATCATTTGGAAAAAAAATAGACTTATTATGATGTGTACGGTCGCGCTACTAAGTCATGTCTCATCTGTCATTACGTTTGGCTCGCTCTGGGCTGTTTTAATGTCTGTCGGATGTTGAATAGCGTGAGTAAGTTTAGGAACATGATTGTATATCTCACTTGAAATTGATAAATCAAGTTGATGACAATTGTTGATCAAAATATACTTGGTGCCGAGACATCACTTATTAGGCTGATTGTACAGTCTACGACAGAACTGCTGTCTTGGCCTGAGGCAATGTGTTAGTTCACTCACCTTTTAATCGATGGCACTTTAATCGCTTCTAATAAAACGGGGTGGGGTTAATATAGAGGTTCGAAGGAGGAGGAGTCAAACGTGTGTGTGTGTGTGTGTGTGTGTTCGAGAACGGCACGCAGAATAAGTTTATTTTAACATAACACACAGGCTATATTATAAAATTAGCCCATGCTGGATCACAAATAAGTAACACACATTAGGTGTTGCGTTATTTATGGAATTTAATACACAGACAATCAAGTTTCTATCCTTCGCACTTTCCATTCCCCCCTCCTCCCCCTCTCCCTTTCACCCCAACTCTCCTTCTTCACCCGCTTCCTCTCCCCTCCCTCCCTCCTCTCTCTCTCTCTCTCTCTCTCTCTCTCTCTCTCTCTCTCTCTCTCTCTCTCTCTCTCTCTCTCTCTCAAGGACATAAAAGATACCTTCTAAAATGCGCAGAATAATACTATGCGATTGTTTTGAATTTACATATACATAATCTATTTTGTATTAATTTCACCACACCACCAAACGCCTCCAATGAAATTAATGAAAGCATGTATGTGATCCACCGGGATTCGAACCTGGGTTATCACACACAGATTTTTAGACACCTTAACCATTACACCACCAAGACGGTTAAAGGTTTATGCACACGCCTACGACTTATGAAATAAATAATAAATGTTATGGATGACAAAAGTAACTCATATATATTGATTAGCAATAGCAATAGGATAAGTAGCGAGGCAGCGAACAACACCTGTTACTCGCTGCCTCGCTAGATATCCTATTCCTAATTAAGCTACGATTCCCGAAGAACACGTCTATATTTGTTTATATATATATTAAGTGTAACAATAACACTTAGGATTTACGTTATTTGTGTTGGCTTAAGGAATAAGTTGGATAATACATATACTTGTGACCTCCACAATTTGTAATGTTTGAGGAGACGGCGCTTCAACCTCTCTCCTCTGTCCATCACATTCAAGCACCAACCCACCCACACCAACACTAACACAGGATACAAAACAGACACACACACACTCACACCCAATAACATAAAACGCACATCACACACATGATCACATACAACGTAATGGGCACAAATCACTCACACATGATAACATAAAACGCACACACACATACACACACACACATACACACACACACTGGTCCAGGCAAACTAGAAAAGGTATTAGCATTATTGAGGAAATGCTGCTGTCTTCAGTGCGTGTCATGGCCATCCTGAGCCTTACGACGTATACAGACTAATAACACACATAACAAAGCCACTATAACAACTTCGTCTCTCTCCAACACCCCTTCTCCCCTCTCTACACTCTTCAGAAAATAGGAAAAGTAGAAAGTAGCTACGAGGTGCCGTTGTGAAGGCTTATCCTTCAATACCTTCACCTGACCTGACCCCATCCGGGGTTTAGCTGGTCCACAAGGGTGTGTGACATGAACCCAATAGAGAATATGTGGACCATCATGTCATGGAGTGGAATGTGGTCCAGGTTAGGATTGGAAAGGGCGGGAGGAGTGGGATCGGGGGGCAGGAGGGGGGGGGGGGGGGATCCGTCGCCGCCCTAATATAAGTTGAATAATGTTTAAATCAGCACCAACGAGAATACAGGAGGTAGTTGATGCAGCTTGTGGGTGGAGATCATATTGATTGAATAAATATAAATTGTAAATGTTTACATTTAAGATCCCTTTATATATATTAGATAATGTGTATGTGTTTCCAATGTTCACCGTAACATAATGGTGGTGAAATAATACATATTAAATTAAATTCAAGGTAACATACACAGAGATATAGTATACTTTTAATTATGTTTGGACGATAATTTAAACAATTCGAAGTAAAAATATAAAAGCCTAAACAATTTACAGTATATCAACTTTAAAACAACATAACAAGATTACTTGGATTATCGTTAATTGTTCAATTTGATGACTTACTTTATAGTAAATCATTACAATGGGTAACGCCGAACTGTTTACTGATAATGGGAAGCCACAGTAATTAAGCTAGTAATTAAGAATCCACTGAGAAAAGTATAATGCAAAAATCATAGCGTGTCATATTACATGTTAAGGTAATATGTAATATGACATGTTTAGGTAGGTGGATGCCCAACCCCGAAAGGGGTTGAAATAGGGGAGCTATCCCCCCGCCAAAGGCGGGGGGATTGGGTTCTAGTCATGTGGTGATGGGCTGGTCTATCAGAGTGAGAACTGAGCGGTCTCTGCCATACCCATAGCTTACTCTGACTGTTCCTTTTACTTATATATTTTCTAGATCTCAAGTGACGGGGCCTCTTCCGTGGATTGACCTCCCAATCTACCAATTTTTCACATTTTTCCTTTGCCCCTCAACTTTCTCTTCATAATTGCTGAGGGGCACAGGGCCCTGGGTGGGGCTTTGGTTTCCCGGGCGTTTCCGCACCCTCCTTAGCTCCCCGCCATGGAGTGGCTTCGGTCACCCAGGTTTTATTGTGGTCGGCAGGGAGGGTTCTGTGGGGGGGGCTCGGTTATGGCCTTGGCCTTGGGGCTGTTCGGCCAGGCAGCTTGGGGAACAACAACAACAACAACAACATGTTAAGGTAGATTATGAATTGGTCAACCACAGTGCTGTGAATAGTGGTATGGAAGAAAACATTTTTTACTCTAATATGAAAATTTGTTTTTATTACAAAAAAAAAAACACGTTTCGGCTCATCTAAAGTGTTTTCTCTAACTGGGCCGATATTATCTTATCTTTATGATATATATATTTGGTTATAATTTGGTCCAAGCTAGATTACAATGTGATCCAACTTGTCTTGATGCGTGGATTGTAACATCCCGTTTCAATTACTTATATATTTATACGATTGTTTACACTAACCAGGACGCCAAGGTTGGCAACTTTGAGTGTTTTGCAACGGAGCATACTGTATATATTTATTTTCTATAACACATTGTATAAGATAAATAATAGAATACGAGTTAATAATTGAGAATCAGTAAAGGTAAAAAGAACAGTATTATTAAAACACCAAAGATTTTTTTATGGACAGCTTTGAACACGACGATGAGGTAAATTATATATTCGGTTAGGAGAGAGAAGGGGGAGAGAAAAAGAGAGAAGGGGGGAGATAGGGGAAGGCAGCAGAGAGAAGGGGAGGAGGGGGGAATGGGAAGTTCGAAGGATAGAAACTTGATTGTCTGTATATTAAATTCCATAAATAACGCAACACCTGATGTGTGTTACTTATTTGTGATCCGGCATGAGCTAATCTCATAATATAGCCTGTGTGTTATGTTAACATAAACTTATTCTGAGTGCTGTTCTAGAACACACACACACACACACACACGCACACACGATTGACTCCTCCTCCTTCCAACCTCTATACTAACCCCGCCCCCTTTTATTAGAAGCGATTAAAGGGCCATCTATTAAAAGATAAGTGAACTAACACATTGCCTCAGGCCATGACAACAAGTTCTGTCATAGACTGTACATTCAGCCTAATAAGTGATGTTTCGGCACCAAGTATATTTTTATCTATAATTGGTTTCAGCAATATTTGAACTTCATTTATCAATTTCGAAGGGGATATACAAACCTATTCCTACACTTTAGCTCTGGAACTCTCTCCCTGAATCCATCTTTCCCTCATCCTATGACTTAAATTGTTTCAAACTCCGTGTGTCCTGACATTTTGGCTCGAACGTTCCTTGATTTTGGCCTTGTCACTCTTTTAACTCTGGGGGAGGCACTCGTCTCAGGCAGTTTTGCCTTTTGTCTCCCTTATCCACATAGAACCAAAAAAAACAAAAAAAACATACCCAGCCTATTCAACATCTGGCAGACATTATTACAGCCCAGAGCGAGCCATGATTTATTAGCGCTACTGTGCCGATAGTACTCTGCTGATGCTTAATTTATACAGGTGAGGGGGGGGGGGGGGCTCCTGACCTCGCTACTGCTGCTATCATTTACATACCTGATACCTTGTGGACTCAGTGACTTAGTTCCATTAGCTTGGCGATTTTAACACCTGTCGCCCCATTTCGTTGTCAATGTTAAGACCTTTCGTGCCATTTAGGTGTCGATATTTCCCTGGCGAGCGATAGCGAGCCTGTAATTCTAAGAGTAACCGGCCTTCGGCCAGGACATTTTCCTATCGAAAAATGTACAAATTTATCTTGAAGGGGGGTCTAGGAGGTGTTTTTTTTTAAGCTTGATGAAGGTCTAGCGAGGAAACTAAAATAATAAATAAATATATAAATTAATAGACCAAACCAAGAGGGGGGGGGGGGGGGGGGCTCCTGACCTCGCTGCTGCTATCATTTACATACCTTGTGGACTCAGTGACTTAAGGGGCGGTCTCCACTTGAGGGATTGTTTTCTTGACCCCTTTCTCCCTCATGTTTAGCCCCATTGCTTTTGATATTATAAAACGTTTGCCCCATTAGTTTAGCGATTTTAAGAACTTTCACCCCATATTAAGACCTTTCGTGCAATTCAGGTGTCTATTTTATCCTGGCGAGCGATAGCGAGCCTGTAATTTAAGAGGAATCGGCCTTCGGCCGGGACATTTTTCTACCGAAAAATGTACAAATTTATCTTGAAAGGGACTCAAGGGGGTGTAATTTTAAGCTTGATGGAGGTCTAGGGAACAAACTAAATACCTCCCCTTAAGGGAACAGTGGCTGGATTTTTGGTCTATTAATTAATGTTTTTACTTATATATTATTTAGTTTCCTCCCCAGCCCCTAAGCCCCCTTTCAAGCTTAGAAAAACACCCCTAAGCCCCCTTTCAAGCTTAGAAAAACACCCCTAAGCCCCCTTTCAAGCTTAGAAAAACACCCCTAAGCCCCCTTTCAAGCTTAGAAAAACACCCCTAAGCCCCCTTTCAAGATAAATTTTTACATTTCCTCGTAGAATTACAAGCTCGCTATCGCTGGCCAGGTAAAAAAGCGACACCTACTTTGCACGAACAGTCTTAAAATTGAAAACGAAATAGGGCGAAAGGTGTTAAAATCGCCAAAACAATGGGCCAACCGTCTTAAAATCTCAAACCTAATGGGGCTAAGCACGAGGAAGAAGACGGGGGACCATAAAAATGCCCCATATCTCCCCTATAAATATCCAGGCGGTGGGATCCTGCTGACCTCGCCGCCGCTGCTATTATTGACATATCTATAATACCTTGTTGTGGACTCAGTGGCTTCACCTTTCACCCCAACGTTCGTTCCATTAGTTTGGCGATTGTAACACCTTTTGCCCCATTTCGTTGTCAATGTTAAGACCTTTCGTGCCATTTAGGTGTCGATATTTTCCTGGCCAACGATAGCGAGCCTGTCATTTTAAGGGCCGGGACATTTTTCTACCGAAAAATGTACAAATTTATCTTGAAGGGGGGGGGGGGGGTCTAGGGGGTGTTTTTCTAAGCGAGGAAACTAAAATAATAAATTAATTAATGAATGAATAGACCAAAAAAAAAAAAAAAACAGCCACTGTCCCTTTAAATTATACCGGGGGCGGGGCGGTGGGGCGGGGGCGGGGCGGGGCGGGGCGCGGGGGGGGGGGGGGGGACATACATACACTACTACACCCTCTTCCAAAATAAGAAGGACAAAACTCTTCAGGTCTCAACTTTTTCCTGGCGAGCGACAGCGAGCCTGTAATTTTACTACCGAAAAATTTACACATTTATCTTAAAGGGGGGGTCTAGGGGGTGTTTTTTTACATTTTTACTACCGAAAAATGTACACATTTATCTTGAAGGGGGGGGGGGGGGTCTAGGGAGAAAACTAAACCATAATATAAAGATAAAACAACAATCAATTAAGGGGAGGTTTTTAGTTTCTTCCCTAGACCTCCATCAAGCTTAAAAGTACACCCCCTTGAGCCCCTTTCAAGATAAATTTGTACATTTTTCGGTAGAAAAATGTCCCGGCTGAAAGCCGGTTCCTCTTAAATTACAGGCTCGCTATCGCTCGCCAGGATAAAATCGACACCTAAATGGCACGACAGGTTTTAAAATTGACAGAAATGGGTCGAAAGTTCTTAAAATCGTCAAAATAATGGGGCAAACGTCTTAAAATTAGAAAACCAATGGGGCTAAACATTTGGGAGAAAGGAGTCAAGAAAAGAATCCCTCAAGTGGAAATCTCCCCTTAAATAAGCCCCATCTCCCCTTAAATAAGCCCCATCTCCCCTTAAATAAGCCCCATCTCCCCTTAAATAAGCCCCATCTCCCCTTAAATAAGCCCCATCTCCCCTTAAATAAGCCCCATCTCCCCCTTAAATAAAGCCCCACTCTCCCTTAAATAAGCCCCATCTCCCCTTAAATAAGCCCCATCTCCCCTTAAATAAGCCCCATCTCCCCTTAAATAAGCCCCATCTCCCCTTAAATAAGCCCCATCTCCCCTTAAATAAGCCCCATCTCCCCCTTAAATAAGCCCCATCTCCCCTTAAATAAGCCCCGTCTCCCCTTAAATAAGCCCCATCTCCCCTTAAATAAGCCCCATCTCCCCTTATATAAGCCCCATCTCCCCTTAAATAAGCCCATTCCCCTTAAATAAGCCCCATCTCCCCTTAAATAAGCCCCATCTCTCCCTTAAATAAGCCCCATCTCTCCCTTAAATAAGCCCCATCTCCCCTTAAATAAGCCCCATCTCCCCTTAAATAAGCCCCATCTCCCCTTAAATAAGCCCCATCTCTCCCTTAAATAAGCCCCATCTCCCCCTTAAATAAGCCCCATCTCCCCTTAAATAAGCCCCATCTCCCCCTTAAATAAGCCCCATCTCTCCCTTAAATAAGCCCCATCTCCCCTTATATAAGCCCCATCTCCCCTTAAATAAGCCCCATCTCCCCCTTAAATAAGCCCCATCTCCCCCTTAAATAAGCCCCATCTCCCCCTTAAATAAGCCCCATCTCCCCCTTAAATAAGCCCCATCTCCCCCTTAAACATTTTATCCCGGCTATATTTAGTTTGAGAAGGATCTATGGTAGTGAAAAGGGTTAAGTGAGGTAGTTCGAAGTCTGTTAAATGCTGGAGGCCCTTTTGAAACTGAATAAAATCATCTGATAGTAGCCAGAGACTCTCCAACCCGAGAGTGAAACGTTACTCTCAGTCTTTCTTCTACTCAACAGCTGAGCTCTGGAACTCTCTCTCCCAAAATCAGTCTTTCCCTCTTCCTATGACTTAAATTGCTTCAAACTCCGTGTGTCCAGGCATTTTGGCTCGAACCTCCCTTGATTTTGGCCCTGTCACTCTTTCAACTATGGGGGAGGCACTCGCTATAGGCAGTTATGCCGTTTGCCTCCCTCAATCACATAGAAAAAAAAAAAAAAAAAAAAAAAAAAGTAGGCCATAAATCGTGAACACTAACCTCTGTAACTTCAAAAGGGCTAGAGCAAATGGGCTGCAAAATGTCCACACCTATTCCCTGGCTGACCCTTCCCAAAATGGTTTAAATAATATCTCGATTACTCTAGTCGTTTGTGAGTTATAAAGGTTAATGTTCAAGAGTTCTGGCCTCCATATTTGGAACAGGGTGTAGTTACATTCGCAATAGTCTGTATAATGATTTGAGTTGCTTTATTTATTTGAGTTGCTTTATTTATTTGAGTTGCTTTATTTATTTGAGTTGCTTTATTTATTTGAGTTGCTTTATTTATTTGAGTTGCTTTATTTATTTGAGTTGCTTTATTTATTTGAGTTGCTTTAATTATTCGAGTTGCTTTATTTATTTATCTATTTTGGTCGATTATTTTTTTGTTTTTTTTACTATTTTTTTAGTTTCCTCCCTAGACCTCCATCAAGCTTAAAACAATACCTCAAAACCCCATTTCGAAATAAATTTGTAAATTTTTCGGTAGTTAAATGTTCAAGCCGAAGGCCGATTCCTCCGAAAGTACAGGCTCACTATCGCTCGCCAGGAAAAAATGGACACCAACAAGGCACGAATCGAAAGGTCTGAAAATTGACAGAAATGGGGCGACAGGTCTTACAATTGCCAAACTAACGGAGTGAACGTCATAAAATCTCAAAACTAATGTTGCTCAACATGAGGGAGAAGGGGTCCGAAAAACCAACCATTCCTCCTTAAAAAGACGTCGCCGGTACAGAAAGGGGTAAAGATTGACTATACTAATATATATATATATATATACAAACTTTACCAATTCCTACCAGGTTAACTTGAATACTCTTCATAGCCCCACGGTTGGAGATATTACAAAAAAATAAAAAATAAAAAAATAAATTGGTCGATGTTTTTATTTATAAATAATTGTTCTAGTTTCCTTCTTTGACTTTAAAAAAAAACATATATTAGATCCCCCTTTTAGATTAATTTGTACATTTTTCTACCGAAAAATGTGCCGGCATAAGGCTGGTTCTTCCAAAATTACAAGCTGTCTATCGTTCGCCAGGGAAAAAAATCGACACCTAAATAGCACGAAAAGTCTTAATATTGACAAGGAAATGGGGCGGAAGGTCTTAAAGTCGATAAACTAATGGGGCAAACAATTTAAAATCTGAAAACTAATGGGGCTAAACATGAGGGAGAAAAGGATGTAGAAAAACGACCCATCTTCCCTTAAAGGTGGGGGCTCATGGGTTGAGGTAAACATGGAATAATAATCGCCAACCTGCATATAATTATCTTGTAAAATGCAATGTCACTGAAATAATTATTAACAATGGTATAAAGGATTTTGCGGACTTCCACTCTTGTGACGTCACAAGCCCGGTATAGACGATCCACAAAATCCTTTATACCATTGTTAATAATTATTTCAGTGCCATTGCATTTTGCAAGATAATTATGTACAGCTTGGCGATTATCATTCCCTGTTTATCTCAACCCATGAGCCCCCACCTTTAACACGCACACAAGAAATTTAAAAGGTCTCCTCCAATAGGTTGTGCAAATAAGATTTAGCATAATTCAGTATGCGGCGGTACAGTCGGTCAAATAAGTGATGTCGCGGCACCAATTCCATTTCGATAAGTATTAAGTATCAGCACTATCTAAGCATTAAGCCATCGTTTCGAGTGAGACATACAAACATGTTCCTATCTATACACACCCTATTCAACATCTGACAGACATAAATACAGCCCACAGAGCAAAACGTAATGCCAGCGGAGACACGACTTTTTGGCCAACTGTACAATAGCATGCAATCTCCGTATATATCATTATTACTGACATCTCGTAAGTATACCTTATGAGAGAGTTATAGCAGAGTTTACCTATGTTTATTGAGAGAGAGAGAGAGAGAGAGAGAGAGAGAGAGAGAGAGAGAGAGAGAGAGAGAGAGAGGAAGAGAGAGAGAGAGAGAGAGAATGAGAGAGAGAGAGAGAATGATGAGAGGAGAGAGAGAATGAGAGAGAGAGAGAGAGAGAATGAGAGAGAGAGAGACAGAGAGAGAGAGAGAGAGAATGAGAGAGAGAGACAGAGAGAGAGAGAGAGAGAGAGATAAAGTTAGAGTGAGTACATGTTTATTGAGAGAGAGAGAGAGAGAGAGAGAGAGAGAGAGATAAAGTTAGAGTGAGTACATGTTTATTGAGAGAGAGAGAGAGAGAGAGAGAGAGATAAAGTTAGAGTGAGTACATGTTAATTGAGAGAGAGAGAGTGAGAATGAGAGAGAGAGAGAGAGACCGAGAGAGAGAGAGAGTTAGAGTGAGTACATGTGTGTTTGTGTATGTGGTTATTAAGTTAGTGTGTGTGTGTGTGTGTGTGTGTGTATGTATATGTGTATGTGTGTGTATATGTGTGTAATACTTTGTCTTTGAATCATATGTCTATGTATAGGGAATATTACTAATTTGCTCCTCTAAGGGGGTATGTCCTTCTTCACTTGCTCAGGTTTATATATTTTTTATTATTTTAGTTTAGTTTCTTGCCTTGACCTCCATCAAGCTTAAGAAAACACCTCCCAAGACCCTCCTTGACGATAAATTTGTACATTTTTCGATAGAAAAATGTCTAGGCCGAAGGCCGGTTGTTCTTAAATTACAGGGTCGCTATTACTAGCCAGGAAAAAAAATCGACACCTACTGTTAATGACACGAAAAGTCTAAATATTGACAAAGAAATGGGGCGAAAGGTCTCAAAATCGCCAAACTAATGGGCCGAACGTCATAAAATCTGAAAACGCATGGGGTTGAACCTAAGGAAGAAGGGGGTCCCGAAAAACGACCCTTAAGAAGAGAGGAGACTTGAACAGGCATGTAAGTAGTTAGCTTTATAGAGACCTTGGATTGCGATCAGGAATTTTTGTATGTATTTATTGTTTTGTGTGACGATTGTATTCAGTTTAGGAAGGACCAATACTACTTAAGGGGAGATGTCCACTTGAGGGATTTTTTTCCTTGACTCCTTTCTCCCTCATGTTTAGCCCCATTGCTTTTCTAATTTTAAGACGTTCGCCCCATTATTTTGACGATTTTAAAAACTTTCGACCCATTTCTGTCAATTTTAAGACCTTTCGTGCCATTTAGGTGTCGATTTTTTCCTGGCGAGCGGCAGCGAGCCTGTAATTTAAGGGGAACCGGCCTTCGGCCGGGACATTTTTCTACCGAAAAATGTACAAATTTATCTTGAAAGGGGGTCAAGGGGGAGTAATTTTAAGCTTGATGGAAGTCTAGGGAATCAACTAAAAACCTCCCCTTAACCCTTCCTTTACCGATAGTGTGCGTTTATTTGATTTCAGCTACACTTAGACGATTTTGTGAAGCTCAGGAAGAATGTATATATATTATGTGGTAGCTAAAAGGGTTAATTGAGATAGTCTGTATAGTCTTTTAATGGGTGTAGACGGTCTTTCCTAAGCTGAATAAAATCGTCTACTAGTTTCCAGAGCATAATGAAAAGGACGCCACCGGTGCTGTACGGGTTAACCCTTTCTGTACAATGGCCTATTTCTAGTCTTATTCTGGTTAACTTTAGACGATTTTCCTTAGCTTACAATTTTCATTTCAGAGAGATAGATAGAGAGAGAGAGAGAGAGAGAGATTTACATACAGTATATACACTGACCATACAGATCTTACGAGTCCTGCGAGGTGGCCAGGACTTAATCCTAGTAGAGATAGCGTACCCTAAGAGTAAGTTTTCTGGAACACTCTCCCTGAATCTGTCTTTCCCTTATCCTATGACCTAAACTGCTTCAAGCTCCGTGTGACCAGACATTTTGACTCTAGCTTGTTACAGACAGCTTCGCCTTTTGTCCCCTTCATATTACATAGAGAGAGAGAGAGAGAGAGAGAGAGAGAGAGAGAGAGAGAGAGAGAGAAACAGACAGACAGGTAGAGAGAGGTAGATATATAGATAGATATATTGATAGATAGAAAAAAAAGCAAGAGAGAGAGAGAGGGGTGGGAGGTTAGGGAGTAAGGCTAGACATAATATGATGTGTTCTGACAAGTTGATGATACACTTGTCCAATACCTGTCTGACTACCTTGCTATACCACCCCACGTACTACTACCTCTACACATACCTACCTGTCTCTCTCTCTCTCTCTATCTATATATCTACCTCTCTCTACCTGTCTGTCTCTCTCTCTCTCTCTATCTATCTATCTATCTACCTCTCTCTACCTGTCTGTCTCTCTCTCTCTCTCTCTATCTATCTATCTACCTCTCTCTACCTGTCTGCCTCTCTCTCTCTCTCTCTATCTATCTATCTACCTCTCTCTACCTGTCTGTCTGTCTCTCTCTCTCTCTCTCTCTCTCTATCTATCTATCTACCTCTCTCTATCTGTCTGTCTCTCTCTCTCTCTCTCTCTCTCTCTCTCAATGATAAGTGGTTGAGCGTTCCTGATTTAATTACGCTGGAAACACGCAAACTACAAGGTTTACTAATAATATTGAAGTCTTTATTAATGGTTTAAACAATTTGAATGTTATCGTGTTTACCCCCAATAGGAATACAACACGCAACCATGGCTGGAAGTCAGAGTTGAAGAGGTTCAGCATTATAGGTAACGCCAACGAACTAGACAAAAATCTGGATCCCTGAGTTTTTCGTAACTCAAAAGGGACTAGAGCAAACTGGCTGTAAATATCCACACCGATTACCTGGTAAACTCTTCCCAAATGAGAGAAATTTCAGCTCGATTGCTTTCATGTATTTTGAGTTAAGGAAAGATGTGGAGAGGCGGCACAATTGAAGCAAGTTCCTCGGAACAATTGCTGTGAAAATATCTGTAGAATAATGCAAGGGATGCAACGTTTCTTCGTATGGATAATGTAGGAAGGTCCTGTGTGATTGCAGGGTTATTGATTAATCTAATAGCTTTATTTTGAATTTTGTCCAACTGCCTCAATGCAACCACTCCACTTCCACCCCACAGAGGTGAACAGTAATCCATCTGAGAACGCACATGACTTTTATATATCACGGCCAACTGCTCGCCAGTGAAGAATTCTCGAACTCTGTACAGGAGTCCCAGTTTTTTAGAGGCATTCTTAGCAATGCTACTAACATAATGTGTCCAGCTCAAGTTAGTAGTTAATGTTACACCGAGAATGTCAATACTAGGGGAAGTGGGAATATTTACATCATTAAAAAATATATGGGAGTCAGTGAGATTCTGTCGGTTAGAAAATTGAATGTATTTGGTTTTCTGTGCATTAAAGGAAACTAGATTATTTTGTCCCCATCCATCAATTCTAGAAAGGTCCTGGTTCAGAGAAATTGCAGTGTTTATTTTTGAATTTATAAGATCGGGTTGGGTGAAAGAATTGGTAAATGTGAAGGAACTGTGGAGTGTTGAGTCATCTGCGTAGAAATGTATTGGATTATGAGTGGTAGATATGAGATCATTGATATGAATGAGGAACAGAATTGGGGCCAAAAATGATCCCTGGGGAACACCAGCATTTATTGAGTGAAATTGAGAATAAAGGCCATCTACCATTACACGTATTTGTCTGTTATGAAGATAAAGAAGGAAATTAGTGGAACTAATGATGCAAGGCCGTAGTGTGACATCTTCGACAATAAGGATTGATGCCAGACTCTATCAAATGCCTTTGATATATCCAGTGCTATTGTATGTGTTTCACCATGTTGGTCTGTAGCTTGGTTGATTTGATGCGTAAGAAGGCAAAGAATGTCTGCAGTTGATCGACATCGTCTAAAACCATATTGCCTATCACCGATTAATTTATTATTCTCAAGATGCTTAATTATGTGATTATTTAATATAATTTCAAAGACTTTACCAAGAGTGGAAGTTATAGCTATTGGTCTGTAGTTTGAGATCTGAAGAGGCACCTTTTTTAGGAACTGGATGGATGTTTGCTTCTTTCCAGGGTACTGGGAAGCATGAGGTATGAGTACACAGACGGAAAAAATTTGCCAATACAGGAGCGAGCACCAAGGAGCAATTCTTAAGTACTTGGAGGAATTTCATCTGGACCAGGAGGCCTATCTACTGAGAGATTCTGCAAAATAGTTTTGACATGTCTGGTGTGGGACTTAAGTGAGGGAATTTCAGGCGAATTAAAATTAAGTACAGGGACATCTTGATTTATTTCATCTAAGGTTGAGTTGGTGGAGAAAATATCCGCAAGAAGGTTAGCTTTACCTCGTGGGTCACTTACAAGATTGCCAGTCGGAGATTTTAATGGTGGAAAGGATGAAGCAGTAGTGAAGTTGGATTTAAATGAGTTAAGAGTAGACCAAAATATGTTGTTATCATTTGGATTATTTAGAAGTTTATTTGCCTGCTTGTGGAGAAAGTTTGATTTAGTTAGGTTTAATACAGTTTTGGCATGATTTCTGATGTTTCTAAAGTAATTAAAGGCTTCATGTGTTTTGATCTTGTGTATGCATTGTAGGCTATTGCTTTTTGTTCAGTTACTCTAGCACAATTATGGTCAAACCATTTAGGTGAATTAGATATTTTACTGTACTTTTGATGAGGAATAAAAGTTTCCATTCCAATTTTTACAAAATCTTGTATGTGGCTCAAGGTGGAGTGTACATCATTAGAAAAGAAAAAAGGTCCAGGGAATATCAATAAAGAAACCCTGAAGACCCTCCCAGTCTGCCCTATCGTAATGCCATTTAGTCACCAAAACAGGTTCAGAGTGGGAAGGTGTGGTAGGTGATAGACAGGTGGCCTGTATCAGACAGTGATCAGAAGATCCAAGCGGGGACCTCACTGTAACATCATAATTTTCTGAATTGGTTGTTAAAAATAAGTCCAGTAGGTGGGAATTATGATTAGGATTATCTGGTACACGGGTGGGTTGGTTGACTAGTTGAGTGAGATTAAATGAGTCTTAAATGAGATTAAATTAAGTCTGTCTTAAAACAGTAGGCTGAATGGGGCCGAATGTATACAAGCCAAAGGGAGAGGGAGAGAAAGAGAAAAAAAGCGAGGTGGGCTCCCTTAATAGTTCTTCAGCCAAGCAGTTCAAGAAGAGAGTAGATAGTATTTTGAACACTCTGCAATGTGTGCAGTGTTCCACACAATATCGCTCTCTGCACTTCGAGTATCTCCCCAAAGCAAGGTCTGTGAGATACTAACTATTCCTTGCAATTCATTGTAACTCATTTTGCTAATTTGCCTGTTTGAATGCCTATCTCACACATAATTATACTCTCTCTCTCTCTCTCTCTCTCTCTCTCTCTCTCTCTCTCTCTCTCTCTCTCCACCAATACATTATCACTACAGCTAATTCTGACCACTCTCCCCCACTCTCTCCCACACTCTCCCCCCACTCTCCCACACTCTCCCCCCACTCGCTACACTCTCCCCCACTCTATGCCAGATCTCCCACACTCTCTCCCCCACTCGCCACACTCCCCAACTCTCCCACACTCTCCTACACTCTCCCACAACACTCACTCTCACTCCCCAACTCTCCCTCACTCTCCCACACTCTCCCACTCTCTGCCACACTCTCCCACACTCTCCCCACACACTCTCCCACACTCTCCCCCCACTCTCCCACACTCTCCCCCCACTCTCTGCCACACTCTCCCACACTCTCCCCACACACTCTCCCACACTCTGATAATGATGTCATGGAGAAGCCTAGCATGTTGTTCTTGGCGTCTCATGGTTATTAAAAGGGAGGTATTGGGTTTTCCTGGACCCCCTTCTCCCTCATGCTTAGCCCCATTAGCTACGAGATTTTAGGAGGTTCGATCCATTAGTTTGTCGATTTTGAGACTTTTCGCCTCATTTCTTCGGCAATAGTAAGACCTTTCGTGCCATATACAGTAGGTCTCGATTTGTCCCTGGCGAACGGTAGCGAGTCTGTAATTTAGGAGAAACCGGCCTTTGGCCCCGGACATTTTTATATCGAAAAATGTACACATTTATCTGGAAGCAGTTTTTTTTTTTTTTTTTTTTTTCTCCCATTTTTTTTTTTTTTTTTTTTTTAAAGCTTGAAAGAGGTCTAGGTAGCAAACTATAAATGCATATAAAATAATAAAAAGAATAAAAATAACATGATATAAACCTCCCCTTAACCCCTTCAAGATCATAGACCCATTTGTTTACCTTTTTTTCCGGTCTTTATTAGTTGATTATAGCCAGATTAGGAAGGGTATATGAAAGTCAGAGGGTTAATTGAGATAGTCTTTACCCCTCTAATTCCCACAGATCCTTCTTAAACTGT
Organism: Paralithodes platypus; assembly: GCA_032716605.1. Classification (NCBI taxonomy): domain Eukaryota; kingdom Metazoa; phylum Arthropoda; class Malacostraca; order Decapoda; family Lithodidae; genus Paralithodes; species Paralithodes platypus. The sequence continues at coordinate 2,584,810 of CM064572.1, read as the reverse complement.
ATGAAATAGTCTAATCATCGCCGGAATAAACTGTCAAAATACGAATTGGATCTTGAAAGAGTTAATATATAATGAACAGTCGCGCTAATAAGTGATGTCTGGGCACCAAGTATGTTTTGGTCAATAATTGGTATCAGCAATATCTAAGCTTCATTTCTTAACCCTCTCCGACATATGACGCAATTTTGAGCCTATTAGGGATACTTTAAAGCCTTTGTTACCATCAGGGGTATTTAGAAACCTTTAGTTTAGTTACTTCAACCTCTGCAGTTGTCTTTGAGTTAGCTGTGTTGAGCCTATTGGGGATACTTTAAAGCCTTTGTTACCATCAGGGGTATTTAGAAACCTTTAGTTTAGTTACTTCAACCTCTGCAGTTGTCTTTGAGTTAGCTGTGTTGAGCCTATTGGGGATACTTTAAAGCCTTTGTTACCATCAGGGGTATTTAGAAACCTTTAGTTTAGTTACTTCAACCTCTGCAGTTGTCTTTGAGTTAGCTGTGTTGAGCCTATTGGGGATACTTTAAAGCCTTTGTTACCATCAGGGGTATTTAGAAACCTTTAGTTTAGTTACTTCAACCTCTGCAGTTGTCTTTGAGTTAGCTGTGTTGAGCCTATTAGGATACTTTAAAGCCTTTGTTACCATCAGGGGTATTTAGAAACCTTTAGTTTAGTTACTTCAACCTCTGCAGTTGTCTTTGAGTTAGCTGTGAGCAGAAAACTAATTTTGGAGAGGTAATTATATGAGTGAGAGAACTCTATTTCTTATTGCTAATCTGGCAACCTCTGCGTCATATGAGCGTGAAAGGGTTAATATTGAGTGAGATATACAAACATGTTCCTACACTTACCCACCCTATTCATCATCAGACAGACATTAATACAGCACAGAGCAAGCCAAACGTAATGACAGCTGGGACATGACTTATTAGCGCCACCGTACAGTCGGCCAAATAAGTCATATCTCACCTTTCATTACGGTTGGCTTGCTCTGTGCTGTATTAATGTCTGTCAGATGTTGAATAGGATGTGTAAAAATAAGAACATGGTCGTATATCTCGCTCGAAATGATGAATTCATCCTTAGGTAGTGCTGATACCAATTATTGATTGAAATATACTTGGTGCCGCGTCATCACTTAATTGAGCGACTGTACACATCATCATAGTTTCTGTTCCTATCAGGTTAACCCTTTGAGTACAGTAGCCCAAATAAGTGATGTCGCGGCACCAAGTATATATCGATCAATAATTGGTATCAGCACTATCTAAGCATTAATCCATCGTTTCGAGTGAGATATACCAACATGTTCCTATCTTTACACACCCTATTCAACATCTGACAGACATTAAGGGGAGGTTTCTAGTGTGTTGCTTAGACCTCCATCAAGCTTAAAATTACATCCCCTAGACCCCCTTTCAAGATAAATATGTACATTTTTCGGTAGAAAAATGTCCCGGCCGAAGGCCGATCGATTCCTCTTAAGTTAAAGGCTCGCTGTCGCTCGCCAGGAAAAAATCGACACCTAAATGGCACGAAAGGTCTTAAAATTGACTGAAATGGGGCGAAAGTTATTAAAATCGCCAAACTAATGGGGCAAACGTCTTAAAATCTCAAAAGCAATGGGGCTAAACATGAGGGAGAAGGAAGTTCGAAAAAAAATACCTCAAGTGGAAACCTCCCCTTAATACAGCACACACAGCGAGCAAAACTTAATGATAGCGGAGACTTGACGTATATGGCGAGCGACTGACTGCGTTTGTAAATGAATAACTTTATTTTATTGCCCCCTCAAATTCATCAAGGATTATTGCGTATATTTTATGTATTACTAAGACGTTACTCTCTTTTTCCCAGATATACGAAAGATCCTTATGACTGTGTTTCGTTACTAACCCATCTGTCCCCTACTAACTTCCTAATCCTGCCACGGACATTAGTTTCAGGGCAGTAGTTCCTTTTCCAATTTTCCCTTACCCTCTCTAAACCACTGTTTGGGCACTTGATCCTCAGTGTTTTGGAAGACAAGCAGCCTAGAGGGGTCACTAGACCTGTTGTAGATTGATTTCCTTTGTACTCCCTTGTACTCCTTTGTATTAACTCACCTTCCATCACTCCCTCCCTTCTTCCATTACTCACTCCCTCTTCCCTCCCCTTCCTCCCTCTCTCCTCTCATCCCTCCCCTCCTCTCCCTTCATCCTTCTCCCTCTACCCCTCCCTCCTCTAATCCCTCCCTCCCTTCCTCCCTCCCTCCCTCTTCTCCAGTCCTACGAGGTTCTTTGCAATTAACTTATTTTTAGTAAGGCCTAATAGTCCTGACCAGCTTTTGGCCTTTGTCATTAATTAAGCTAAGAAAACAGAAAAAAGGAAAACAAAAAAATCCTTCTTCCCACCCTCCCTCCCTCTCTCTACCCTGCCTGCCTCCCTCCCTTTGTCCACCCTCCCTTCCACTTCCCACCCTCCCTCTCTCCCTCTACCTCCCTCCCTCCCTCTCTCTACCCTCCCTCCCTCCCGCCCCCTACCCTCCCTCCCCCCCACCCTCCCTCCCTCTTCCCACCCTCCCTCCCTCTTCCCACCCTCCCTCTCTCTACCCTCCCTCCCTCTCTCCTTTCGTCATCCCTCCCTCTCCCTTCCCACCCTCCCACCTTCTCTCCCCATCCCTTATTTCGTCATCCCTCCCTCTACCCTCCCCCAATCACCCCCCTCCCTCTACCCCCTCCCGTTTTTCCCTCCTTCCCAAACCCTCCCTCGTTATCTCCCCCCCCCCTCTCCTTCCCTCTACCCATCCAACCCCTCCCCCTCCTTCCTTCTCTCCCCATCCCTCCTTTCGTCATCACTCCCTCTACCCTCCCACCCTCCATCCCACTCCTCCTCACCCTCCCTCCCACCAATCCCACCTCACCTCACCCTCCCTCCCACCAATCCCACCTCACCTCCCCTCCTCCCCCTCCCTCCTTTGATCCATCTACCCTCGAATATCCCTCTCCCCTCCTCTCCACCCACCCTCCTTCCCTCCCTTCATTCCTTTCCATCTTTCCATCCCCCCTCCCTCTCTCCCTCCCACCAGTCCCACCTCACCTCCCCTCCTTCCTACCATCACTCCCTCTTCTCCCTCCAACCCCACCCCCATCCCTCCACCACACCCCTCACACTGACCACTATCCCTCCAACCCCCTACCAACCTCACCCCCATCCCTTTCCACCCACCTTCCCATCCTTCCCCCATCCCTCCCATCCTCCCCTCAGGCCTCCTCCTCCTCCTCCTATCTCTCCCACCATCACCATCTCTCTCTCTCTCTCTCTCTCTCTCTCTCTCACTGCTCATATATACACTTTTTCGCGGCGTCAGCCTTCGCAATTTGTCCGGTTTTGTTTTTCGATCCGTCACGCATGCGGCGATGTGTATATAACCGGTTCGTCTCTCTCGGGGCGTATGCTGATGTTGCTGTTTTTGTTGTTGTTGTTGGTGGTGGTGGTGGTGGTGGTGGTGATTGTGTTGTTGTTGGTGTTGTTGTTGTTGTTGTTGTTGTTGTTGTTGTTGTAGTTGTTGTTGTTGTTGTTATTGTTGTTATTGTTGTTGTTGTTCTTGTTGTCTTTGTTGTTAATGACGTTGTTGATGGTGATGAGGTTGTTAAGGGGAGTTTTTTTTTTCTGGACCCCCTTCTCCCTCATGTTTAGCATCAATAGCTTAGAGATTATTTAATTACCGGTTTTAAGACCTTTCGCCTAATTTCTTTGCCAACTATAAGACCTTCCGTGCCATATAAAAGTCGATTATTTCCTGGCGAGCGATAGCAAGCCTGCAATTAAGGGGGGATGGGTGTATTAAGGGGGGATGGGTGTATTAAGGGGGGATGGGTGTATTAAGGGGGAATGGGTGTATTAAGGGGGGATGGGTGTATTAAGGGGGGATGGGTGTATTAAGGGGGGATGGGTGTGTATTAGGGGGGGAGGGGTGTATTAAGGGGGGATGGGTGTATTAAGGAGGGATGGGTGTATTAAGGGGGGATGGGTGTATTAAGGAGGGATGGGTGTATTAAGGGGGGATGGGTGTATTAAGGAGGGATGGGTGTATTAAGGGGGGATGGGTGTATTAAGGGGAATGGGTGTATTAAGGGGGGATGGGTGTATTAAGGGGGGATGGGTGTATTAAGGGGGGATGGGTGTATTAAGGGGGGATGGGTGTATTAAGGGGGGATGGGTGTATTAAGGAGGGGATGGGTTGTATTAAGGGGGGATGGGTGTATTAAGGGGGGATGGGTGTATTAAGGGGGGATGGGTGTATTAAGGGGGGATGGGTGTATTTAGGGGGGATGGTGTATTAAGGGGGGATGGGTGTATTAAGGGGGGATGGGTGTATTAAGGGGGGATGGGTGTATTAAGGGGGGATGGGTGTATTAAGGGGGGATGGGTGTATTAAGGGGGGATGGGTGTATTAAGGGGGGATGGGTGTATTAAGGGGGGATGGGTGTATTAAGGGGGGATGGGTGTATTAAGGGGGGATGGGTGTATTAAGGGGGGATGGGTGTATAGATAAGAGGGGATGGGTGTATAAATAAGGGGGGATGGGTGTATTCATAAAGGGGGATGGGTGTATTCATAAGGGTGGATGGGTGTATTCATAAAGGGGGATGGGTGTATTCATAAAGGGGGATGGGTGTATTCATAAGGGGGGATGGGTGTATTAAGGGGGGATGGGTGTATTAAGGGGGGATGGGGTATTAAGGGGGGATGGGTGGGGGGATGCCTGTATTAAAGGGGGATGCGTGTATTAAAGGGGGATGCGTGTATTAAAGGGGGATGCGTGTATTAAAGGGGGATGCGTGTATTAAAGGGGAATGTGTGTATTAAAGGGGGATGGGGGTATTAAGGGGGGAGGGGTGTATTAAGGGGGGATGGGTGTATTAAGGGGGGATGGGTGTATTAAGGGGGGATGGGGGTATTAAGGGGGGATGCGTGTATTAAGGGGGGGGGGATGTGTATTAAGGCGGGATGGGTGTATTAAGGGGGATGGGTGTATTTATTTGGGATGGGTGTATTATATTTTAATGTAGGTTTAGTTTCCTCCCTAGACATCCATCAAGCTTAAGGGGGGTGACCTGCTTTTTGTTATTGCTGTCCTTTTTCTCTCTTTCTCTGGCTTGTATCCATTCGGCCCCATTCAGCCAACTATTTTAAGACGTTTATCCCCATCTAGGTGTCGATTTCTTCCTGGCGAGCGATAGCGAGCCAGCATTAAATGAAGAAAT
>CM064572.1:2527064-2572064 GCA_032716605.1 Paralithodes platypus | reverse complement strand
AGAGGGAGAGGTAGACCGAATGAGAGGTGGAAGGATGGAGTGAGGAAGTACATGAACGAAGGCGGTGCTGGTTGGGGGGAGGGGCGTCGACTGACTGGGGACAGAGGTGCATGGGGGCGGTTCGTTCGTGGCCACCCCATCGGGGATCACGGCGTCAGGCAATAGATAGATAGATAGATATACATATATATATATATGAGGGCTATCGGTGGCAGTCATCAGGTTAAGATAGGGGTATATTTCTCCCTTTCTCCCTCACGTTTAGCCCTATTCAACATCTTTTCCTGCTCTCCCCCCCAGGTCCCTCCACCGTGGGGGCTCTGAACGGTGGTCCCATTCCCGCAACTGCCGCAACGCCGGGGGAGTATACGGCTTTACCCGGGGACAGAGCCGCACGTGCCGCAGCCAGGTGGAGGTTATGCCGCACGTAGCCACAGCAGCCGCAGCCGCCGTCAACACTTGCGGCGCCATGTTCAGGGACAGACGCTGGAACTGTTCATCATTGTTCAGAGCGCCGGAACTAACACCAGATCTCACACAAGGTAGGGAAGGATGGTTTAGTATTTACTTTAGTTTACTCCCAAGACCTACATCAAGCATTGAAAAATGTGCAGTTTAAGAAGGATCTATGGTTGTAAAAAGGGTTAAGTGAGATAGTTCGAAGCCAGTTAATTGCTGGAGACTCGTTTTAAATTGAATACAAATAATTTAACAGTAGCCGGAATAGAGTTAAAAGAACGGTACCGAAAGGGTTACCAAGCCGACCCAGGTACCCAGTTCATCACCTGCAGAAGACAGCCCCCTAATTATGGCAGCTAACTGAACATTAACCCCTTCAATACCGATGACGTTTTGTGTATATTATTCTAGCTAGTTAGACGATGTTGTGCAGCTTAGGAAGGACCTGTGGTAGTATAAAGGGTTAAGGGGGGTGACCTGTTTGGTTCTGTCCTTTTCTATCTTTCTCTGGCTTGTATCCATTTGGCCCCATTCAGCCTACTGTTTTAAGACGTTTATCCCCATCCAGGTGTCAATTTTTTTCTGGTGAGTGGTAGCGAGCCAGCATATTTTTTATTTTGGTTTGACAGCAGGCTAAATTTGTACATTTTTCGATAGAAAAATGTCTCCGGCGAAGCCGGATTTCTTCATATAATGCTGGCTCGCTATCGCTCGCCAGGAAGAAATCGACACCTAGATAGGGATAAACGTATTAAAATAGTTGGCTGAATGGGGCCGAATGGATACAAGCCAGAGAAAGAGAGAAAAGGACAGAAATAACACAAAACAGGTCACCCCCCCCCCCCTTAAATGAGATAGTTCGAAGCCTTATAATTTCTGGACGCCCCTTTTTAAGCTGAATAAAATCGTCTAAAGGTAACCAGAATAAAGTTAGGCAGACGTCGCAGGTACAGAAGGGGTTAATTAGTGTTCTCATACAACCTCGCGAACACAGAGATGGATTGGCCAAAAAACCCGTCCTTCCACGACCTTCAAAATAATGAGTATATTAACCCCTCTCCGACATATGACGCGATTTTCAGCCTATTAGGGATACTTTAAAGCCTTTGTTACCATCTTATTTAGAAACCTTTAGTTTAGTTACTTCAACCTCTGCAGTTGTCTTTGAGTTAGCTGTGTTGAGCCTATTAGGGATACTTTAAAGCCTTTGTTACCATGAGGGGTATTTAGAAACCTTTAGTTTAGTTACTTCAACCTCTGCAGTTGTCTTTGAGTTAGCTGTGGGCAGAAAACTAATTTTGGAGAGGTAATTATAAGAGTGAGAGAACTCTATTTCTTATTGCTAATCTGGCAACCTCTGCGTCATATGAGCCTGAAAGGGTTAAGGGGGGATGGGCGTATTTATTTGATCATTTATGTGTCTTTTTATTATTTTATTAGTTTTTTCCCTAGACTTCCATCAAGCTTAAACATATAGCTATCGCTCGCCAGGAAAAAAATCGACACCTACATGACACGAAAAGTCTTAATATGGACAAAGAAATGGGGCTTAAAATCGCCAAACTAATGGGCCAAACTTCTTGTAATCTGAAATCTAATGGGGCTAAACATGGGGAAGAAGGGGGACCAGAAAAAACGGTCCATCTCCCCTTAAGAACGCTAATTGTTATATTAAGGTGGAGAAGAAGAAGGAGAAGAAGAAGAACAAGAAGGTGGAGAAGAAGAAGGTGGAGAAGAAGAACAAGAAGGTGGAGAAGAAGAAGGAGAAGAAGAAGAAGAAAGAAAAAACGCGATAGCGAGCCTGTAATTTAAGAGGATCCGGCCTTCGGCCGGGACGTTTTTCTATTGAAAAATTTACAAATTTATCTTGAAGGAGGGTCTTGGGAAGTTGTTTTTATAAGCGTGATGGAGGTTTAGGGAGGAAACTAAAAATATAATAAAAATATATATAAATGAGCAAATAAAAACGCCCCTCCCCCCTTAACCCTCTAAACTCCCCTCCCCCCTTAACCCTCTAAACGCCCCTCAACAACCCCTTAACCCTCTAAACCGCTTCCCCTTCAAACCCTCTAAACGCCCCTCCCCCCTTAAACCTCTAAACGCCCCCCCCCCCTTAACCTCTAAACGCCCCTCCCCCCTTAACCCTCTAAACTCCCCTCCCCCCTTAACCCTCTAAACGCCCCTCCCCCCTTAACCCTCTAAACGCCCCTCCCCCTTAACCCTCTAAAAGCCCTCCCCCTTTAACCCTCTAAACGCCCCTCCCCCCTTAACCCTCTAAACGCCCCTCCCCCCTTAACCCTCTAAACGCCCCTCCCCCTTAACCTCTAAACGCCCCTCCCCCTTAACCCTCTAAACGCCCCTCCCCCCTTAACCCTCTAAAACGCCCCTCCCCCTTAACCCTCTAAACGCCCCTCCCCCTTTAACCCTCTAAACGCCCCTCCCCCCTTAACCCTCTAAAACGCCCCTCCCCCTTAACCCTCTAAACGCCCCTCCCCCTTAACCCTCTAAACGCCCCTCCCCTTAACCCTCTAAACGCCCCTCCCCCCTTAACCCTCTCAACGCCCCTCCCCCTTTAACCCTCTAAACGCCCCTCCCCCCTTAACCCTCTAAACGCCCCTCCCCCCTTAACCATCTAAACGTATTATTTGGTGGTAATATACTCATCAACTCTGTGGATAAAATAGTGTACAAGGTTTTCAAAGGTAATTCACCATCATTATACCGGGCTCAATTGTGTAAACCTGTTATTAAGCTTTAAGTTTTACAAGATAGACTATTAATATAATATGGTAGAGAATATCATACTCACACACACACACACACATATATATATATATATATATATATATATATATATATATATATATATATATACAGTATATATATACTGTACATATACTAATAATAATAATAATAATAATGATAACAATCATGAAAATAAAAATAAGACTGTATATTATATATATATATCGATCATATGCTACTAAACCGGAATTGGTTGAGTGCCCTAGAACTAAAAACCTGATATACTTGTGTAGTTGGCCATCATGACGTCAATAACTGAACCAAACACAATTATCACACACAACACCCTTAGAGAGTTACAAGGAATAGTTTGTATCTCAGATACATTGCTGTCCATTTCGGGGAGATACTCAAATTAGAAGGAGAGAGACTGTTTAGTGCACTACACTCATTACAGAGTGTGCAAAATACTATCTACTCTCTTCTTGAACAGCTCTACTGAAGAACTGTTTACAACTTCTGAGGGAAGTTTGTTACAGGTAGAGCAGATCTTATATGTGAATTTCTTTTCCACAAATACTAGTGCTGATTCTGCAAATAGACTGATTTGGGGTTTGCTTGGCCGATATGCATCACCTTGCACCTTTCCCAATTTAGAGGCATCTGTCATGTCTCCGACCATTCACCCAGTCTGTTGAGGTCCATCCTGAGCTGTTCAACCCCATTGGAATCCTTTACATTCATTCCAAGCTTTATGTAATTTGCAAACTTGGAGATTACACTCAACAGATCAATATCGATTTCATTGACATATATGATAAACAGAAGTAGGCCAAGGACAGATCCCTGTGGAACTCCAGAAGTGACTGGAGACCACTCCGAGGAAACACCATTGATTACCACTCATTGTTGTCTACCTGTTAGCCAACTTTCTATCCAATTTGTGACCTCTGTATTGATACCTAGTGCACTCACTTTTGACATTAGACTGCAATGAGGCACCTTATCAAAAGCGTTTTGAAAATGTAAGTAAAGGATGTCCATGGTTCTACTTTTGTCATACTCACTAAGCATTTTGTGGACAAATTTCAGCAAATTGGTAAGACATGATCGTTGTCGCCTGAATCCAAGTTGGGAATCTGTAATTAAGTTGTGGATTTTTAGGTAGTCAACTATCTTGTCTACTAGTATCCCTTCTAAGAGTTTTACTATGATAGAAGTCAAGCTAAAGGGCCGATAATTCTTGGGACACTCGTGATCCCCTTTCTTAAAGATTGGGGTCACATTAGCCAGTTTCCAATCTTCAGGGACCTCTCCAGTTTCTAGTGATTTATTGAAGATTTCTGCCTAGAAAGGTGCGATTTCATCTTGCACTTCTCATACAACTCGAGGAAGAAAGCCATCTGGGCCGGATGACTTGAACCTATTAAACTTGGCTATTATTGTGCTACCTCCTCTGGGGTACATCTAATTCTGCTAAGAACTCCACCCTCATGCACTAATCCTGGACTTGGCATGTCACTGGTATTTTCCCTTGTGAATACCAAGGCAAAATAGTCGTTTAGGGATTTAGGGATTTAGGGATTTAGGGATTTAGATGTCTAAAAAATCTGTGTGTGATAACCCAGGTTCGAATCCCGGTGGATCACATAAAATTATATGCTTTCATTAATTTCATTGGAGATGTTTGGTGGTGTGGTGGAATTAATAAAACAAAAAATATCAGTGTCAGAGGTTTGTAGTTGGCCTGTTGGATCCTTTAGTGGTCCAATGCTACTTGTTAATGGTTTCCTGTTGTTCACATAACTGAAGAACTCTTTAGGACTCTCTTTGCACAGGGAGAGAGAGAGCGAGAGAGAGAGAGAGAGAGAGAGAGAGAGAGAGAGAGAGAGAGAGAGAGAGAGAGAGAGAGAGAGAGAGAGAGAGAGAGAGATAGTCAGCATCAGAATCCATTAATACAATGGTTATTCTTTACATTCAATATATAATTTATTCACCTACAGTACACTAATTTAAAAAATCTATAAATCTATTATTCAAATTATTTACATTGTAGTGATGCTAATAAGTATGTTGGATTTCAGGAGAAAATTTGTCAACTGCGTACTCCTAAAGGAATGTGTGGAGATAGTATTGTTTATGCTAGGGGGGGAGACTATTCCAAAATTTTGGTCCAGCAACATTGAGTGATTTGGCTCCGATATTTGTGCTGGCTTTAGAAACATACAAGTGCTGCTGTTGCCTCGTATTGACATTGTAAAAGTATCTTACTGTTGGCAGGGAGAATTGCCAGTTGGGAAATCCTTTATTTATTATTGAATGAGTTGTGATACCCAAATCGTACCTGTACTTGTGTTGCATTGTTAGCCATTAAAGTGTTTTTATACAAGGTGTTACATGGTCGTATTTAGAAACGCCTCCAATTGACCACTTGCGAGTTTCAGGCTATAAGGAAGTTCGGCCTGTAAACATCGATATTAAACACAAATACAGTAATTATGTAGGTTTTTGATGGATAAATAGTATGTTGAATTGGGTTTTATGTATTTATAAAATTACTAAAACCGTATTATAGCTGGTTATTCTGGTAAATATCCATGTCTACAGCTCCAACTTCCTTATAGAATGAAACTCGCAAGTAGTCAATGTTACCTTAGTAGCGAAGTTTTGAAGTGTTTGTTGTGTCCTTTCCATTAGTGAGGAGTTTGTTTGTTGCTGTTGTTTGTCCAGCGGAGGTTAAATTGCCATGTTACTATCTTGATTACTCAGCTATTATGTAGGTTTGGTAGTGATTTTTGTTGTTAAATACGAATAACTTGGCATTAATACGACACACATATAGAGTAGATTCATATGTTTCCATTAATTATCGAGCAATCAGCTGCTAAGGGATTCAATTTAACATCAGCTGGACAAAAATAGACTATAGGCCATAATTTATAATACTTAATGCAAGAGACTGAACTACTAATATCCTTGTGTCTCTGTTAATATTATATGTTATACGGTTGATATTTATAACAACACCGTAAACCTGTTTACTCATTCATCAATGTGTGAGTCAAAAATCATGTTATCAAAATAAATACCCAAGAGAGAGAGAGAGGGAGAGGGAGGAGATGGGAGAATGAGATAGCTGTGATCATCTCTTCAAGGTGGGGTAGTGCTTCGTCACACACACACACACACACACACACACTCAAACACACACAACACATAATCACACACACACACACGCACATACAATCACACACATATACTCTTCGGAAAGTAGATACTTTCACCTGACCTGACACACACACACACACACACACACACACACACACACACACACACACACACACACACACACACACACACAATCACACACACCCACATGCACACACACTCACACGCAAGCACACATACAGTAACACACACACCTGACCTGACACACACACACACACACACACACACACACACACACACACACACACACACACACACACACACAACTTTAATAAATCTGGAGTATGTTATCAAGGAGGCAGAAGATAGGAACAAAAGTATTATTATTACCGGAGACTTCAACAGTGGGAATATTGATTGGTCAACTTTAGAGTGTCCTGATAGAGAGAACAGTTGGGGATGTAGACTACTAGAGTTGATGACAACATACCTGTTGCATCAACACATAGAAGAGCCAACAAGGGTGAGAGGGAGTGATACTCCTTCATTATTAGATCTGGTTTTTACGAGATGTGCCAATGAGATATTTGAGGTAAGTTATAAACCACCAGTAGGTAAAAGTGATCATGTCGTATTAGACTTTAATTTTATATTGAAGTATGACTTATTACCAAGTAAAGAGGAGTTCAAGAAAGACCGGCTGGATTATCCCAGAGGAAGATACAACCAATTGCGAGAGTTTTTCCAAAACATTAATTGGGAGGATAAAGTATTGAATAAATATGATATTAATGAGCAATACGAAGCCTTCTGTGACATATGCAAACAAGGTGCTGACAAATACATACCAATAGCCAAGGATTTTCCTAAAACAAAGAATGATTGGTTTGGTGCTAGATGTTATAAAGCTAAAGTTGAACGTGATAGGTTATGGAAACGCTATAGAAGACACAAGAGTGAACAATCTTACGAGAGGTATAAACTACCAAGAAATAACTACACCAAAGTGAGGAGACAGGAGGAGAAGGATTTTGAGAGAGGGATGGTTATGAAGAGCAAAGATGATCCCAACATATTATATGGATTCATAAATAAGAGAACTAAAGTGAAGGAAAAGATCCAAAGGATCGTTCACAATGGAGAAATATTTGAGGAGGAGGAAAACATTAGTGAGGTTTTTAATGCAAAATTTCGATCGGTGTTTGTTCAAGAAAATAATGATGGTGATGATGCTTATAAGAATCCAATACAGAGACCAGTCATGCCCATGAAAGATATTATAATAAGAAGGGATGAAGTAAGGGACTGCATGTTAGACCTAAATAAAAGAAAGGCTATGGGGCCGGATCAGATTTCTGGGTGGATGTTGAGTGAATGTGCAGAGGAACTAAGCTTTCCCATAACAGAGATTTTTTTAAAATCTTTGTCCCAAGGCAAGCTACCCGAGGTGTGGAAGGCTGCTGATATTGTACCGATATACAAGAAAGGACCGAAAGAAGATGCACATAACTACAGACCCGTGTCTTTGACTACTGTTGTAGTAAAACTGCTTGAGAAATTGATCATGAAATTTTGGATTTGTCACCTCGAGGAGAACCATTTACTATCGGATTGTCAGTTTGGTTTTAGGTCGAATAGGTCATGTGTGTCAAATTTGCTGAGCTTCTATGATAGAGTGATTGAAATTATGCAAGAACGAGACGGATGGGCAGATTGTGTATTTTTAGATTTAAAAAAAGCTTTTGATAAAGTACCCCATAAAAGGCTTCTATATAAACTTGAAATGTGTGGAGGAATCACCGGTGGACTCTTAAAATGGATGAAGGATTTCTTAACCGGGAGGAAAATGAGAACCATCATAAGAGGGAAATATTCATCATGGAGTGATGTGATAAGTGGAGTGCCCCAGGGCTCAGTGTTGGCCCCATTGATGGTTTTATTTTTTATAAATGATCTGCCTCTTGGAATTAGCAGCTATATTAACATGTTCGCCGATGATGCAAAATTAGTGAGGAAAGTGGTTGATAACAATTGCTGTAAAATGCTCCAGGAGGACATCAATAAGCTGTATCAATGGAGCCGAATGTGGAAAATGGAGTTCAACATTGATAAATGCCACGTGATGGAGATGGGAGGCGGCCAGGGAAGACCCCATGGGGAGTACAGTATGGGCGATGTAAGGTTGGAAAAGTCAGAGAAGGAAAAAGACTTAGGAGTTGTAGTGAACAGGAGGTTAGATCCCGGTGACCACATCAATAACTTGGTACATAAGGCATATTCGTGGTGGGCTAATATTAGGATAGCGTTTAAATTCCTAAATGAAGACATGGTGAAGATATTAATAACACAGTTTTTAAGGCCTAGCCTGGAGTATGCAGCGGTTGTATGGAATCCACATGAAAAAACACATAAGTAAGCTCGAGAAAATTGACGTGTGATAACAAGATGGGTGCCAGGGTTAAACAAACTTACAATATGAAGACCGGCTGTGTCACCTGGGGATTCCCTCACTTGAACAGAGAAGGGAGAGGGGAGACATGATAGCTTTATTTAGGTGTGTTCACGGACAGGAATATATTGATCAACCACATTTTGTTTGGCCGGCGGTGGGGAGGACGAGAGGACATGACTATAAACTGTTGAGGAGGAGAGCTAGGAAGGATGTTAGGAAGTTTGGTTTTCCAGATAGAATGGTTGAAAAGTGGAATAAGTTACCAAACGACCTAGTGTGTGCACAAAGTATTCAAGCTTGTAAAGTAAATTATGATAAGTTAAAGGCTAACGGGACACTACGAGAGTAATCTCAATCCTGTAAAATACAATTAGGCAATTAGGTAAATAAACATACACACACACACACACACACACACACACACACAAGAGAGACTAGAAATTGGTTGGGTATATTAAGGGGAGATTTCCATTTGAGGGATTTTTTTCTGGACCCCTTTCTCTCTCATGTTTAGCCCCATTGCTTTTTAGATTTTAAGACGCTCGCCTCCTTTAGTTTGGCGATTTTAAAAACTTTCGCCCCATTTCTGTCAATTTTAAGAACTTTCGTGCCATTTAGGTGTCGATTTTTTCCTGGCGAGCGACAGCGAGCCTGTAATTTGAGAGGAACGGCCGGGAAATTTTTCTATCGAAAAATGTACAAATTTATCTTGAAAGGGGGTCTAGGGGGTGTAATTTTAAGCTTGATGGAGTTCTAGGGAAGAAACTAAATACCTCCCCTTAAGAGACAGTTCCAATATATAAATAATGAGATATATATATATATATATAGTATAGGCCTCACACTCTACAACGCTATGATACGGCCTCTTATAGAACACACTGTTTAACCCTTTGAGTACCAGCGATGTGTGCGGTATATTGCTATAATTAGACGATACTATGCAGCTTGGGAAGGATCTGTGGTAGTTTAAAGGGTTGGTTGAGATAATTTGAAGTCTTATTATAGCTAGATAAATAAAATCGTCTACTAGTTGCCAGAATATGATGAAAAGGACGTCGCCGGTACTGAAGGGGTTAATTCTGTCCGCCGAGATTCAGGAAAGATATAAAGTGACTATATTCGGTTTATTTCCAGCTGGCGGTAAACTGGTATATCTTCATCCTGACTACTCCGCTATTATGCAGAATATGTAGCGAAATTGGTTGATGATAATGATAATATGACACTATTATCAAGCAGAGACATAGTCATTTCTTATTTTTCAGTTAGTTATCGAGAAATCAATTGCTAAAGGATTCAATTTAAGCCGGTATCACACGAGAGCTTTTTCACCTAACATTTATCCTCAACACTGGTCTGACAGCTTATGAGGTCAACATTTATAATACTTCTGTCACCTAAATTTATCTACCATCAGCCTAGTTTCCGATACCAGTGCAATATATTCCAGAAATGTTGCCAGACAAATGTTGATCATCGAATGTTGACTATAAACGCTCTCGTGTGATACCGGCTTTACCGTCAGCTGAAATAAAACCAAGTATAGAAAGAATCCTATGGTTACAAAACCCATTACTTCGAATAGATGACTGAGCTACGAGGATCGGTTCTAAGCTCTTGGTCTCATTTAGTTGGCAATGCGTAGACTATGAGGCCAGTTCATTGGAATCTGTAATATTGTAAATGAGTTTGACAATGTGGAATATTACAAAATGTTTAGCCTCAACATGAAATCAACATACAACCTTGGCTGGAAGTTAGTTGCCATCAGCGACATGCAGTTTGGATGTTATCTTCATTCTTAGGCAAATGCAAGAGAGAGTCTTAGAGAAAAACAGGGAGTTATACCTAGTTTTTGTAGATCTGGAGAAGGCCTTTGACTGGGTGCCCAGGGAAGTAATGCAGTGCAGGCTATGAGAAAACTCGGAGTAGAAGAGTGGCTATAGTCTATTCGCTTTAAGGGCAGATTTCCACTAGAGGGATTTTTTTCTTGACCCCTTTCTCCCTCATGTTTAGCCCAATTGCTTTTGCTATTATAAAACGTTCGCCCCGTTAGTTTGGCGATTTTAAGAACTTTCACTTCATTTTAAGACCTTTCGTGCCATTCAGGTGTAGAGTTTATCCTGGCGAGCGATAGCGAGCCTGTAATTTAAGAGGAAACGGCCTTCGGCCGGGACATTTTTCTACCGAAAAATGTACAAATTTATCTTGAAAGGGACTCAAGGGGTGTAATTTTAAGCTTGATGGAAATCTAGGGAACAAACTAAATACCTCCCCTTAAGTAGGCGAGAAATCATGACCTCTAACCTCTGTAACTAAAAAAGACCAAAGTAATCGAGCTAATATTTCTACCATTTGGGAAGAGTCAGTCAAGGAATAGATGTGGAAATTTACAGCCAATTTGCTCTAGCCCTTTTTGAGTTACAGAGGATAGAGGTCATGATTTCTCGCCTACTTACAGCGAATAGACTATAGTGCGTGTGATAATGAGAATGTATGAGTGTCACGGGCAGCAGTTAGAGTAAACGGGGGCCTGAGCGAAGAGTTCCCAGTGAAGGTTGGAGTTCACCAAGGTTCAGTGCTGAGCCCATTACTGTTTGTTTTAGTCCTGGAGGATCTGTCAAGGAAATTTAGGACAGGACTCCCATGGGAGCTGTTATATGCAGATGATCTAGTTCTTATCGCAGATAGTGCGCAGGAAGCAGAGGCGAAGTTCAAAAGATGGAGGGAAGGCATGGCAAATAAGGGTCTAAGAGTTAACATAGATAAAACAAAGGTCATGATTAGTGGAGTAGGGCGTGGAGCTATGGAAAGAAGCGGCGACTATCCATGAGCAGTATGTGGGAAGGGGGTGGGAAGTAATTCAATTCAATGTTGTGTCTGTAGTGACTGGGTACACAAGAGATGTAGTGGAGCTAGAGGACCTTTGACAAGCATCATAGACATTGAATGTGCAGTGTGCAAGTTAAGTGAGATCTTGTATTAAATGACCCGCCTGTCAGTGTTGATTTCGACAATGTTTTTTTTTTTTTTTTCTATGTGAAAGAGGGAGACAAAAGGCATAACTGCTTGCAGCGAGTGCCTTCCCCAGAGTTGAAAGAGTGACAGGGCCAAAATCAAAGGTTGTTCGAGCTAAAATGCCTAGACACACGGAGTTTGAAGCAATTTAAGTCATAGCAAGAGGGAAAGACTGATTCTGGGAGAGAGCTACAGAGCTCAGTAGTTGAATATAAGAAAGTCTGAGAATAGCGTTTCACTCTTGGGTTGGAGAGTTGCACAGAGTAAGGGTGGGATTGTGTTGTAAGGCGGGTACTACGTACCCTACATAGAGGAGGTGGTATACACTGGGAAAGCTCCGAGGAACACTGACAATTGTAGTAGCGATAGAATAACGAGAGAGATGCAACATTGCGGAGGAGAGAGAGAGATTGCAGAGAGTTGGTGCGTGGACGGGAGTTAATGATACGAAAGGCCTTCCTTTCAACTTTGTCTAGGAGAGCAGTGTGAGAGGAGCCTCCCCACACATGTGAACAATACTCAATACAAGGACGCACTGTGCCCCTGTACAGAGCAAGATGCTATGCAGGGGTAAAGAACCCCCTGAGGCGGTTGAGCACGCCCAGCTTCTGGGAGGCTGCCTTAGCAAGACTGGCAATATGGTCCTTCCAAATGAGAGCAGAAGAAAAAGAGACACCAAGAACATTGAGAGAAGATGAAGGATTGATTTTTGTATTGTTGAAGAATAAGGGATAGTCCACTGGGAGTTCCAGACGGGTAGATAGATGGAGAAATTGGAAATTGTGCACTACACTCATTATAGAGTGTGCGAAATACTATCTACTCTCATCTTGAACTGCTCTACTGAAGAACTATTTACATATGAATGAAGTTTGTTCCAGGTAGAACCGATCTTACAGTGTGAAAACGTTTCCATCTAAGTTAGTGCTGGCAAGACTAACTTCCAGCATAAGCATACAGCATACAACTTTAAAGACCGTTTTGTCCACAGGGAATGTGGTTACAGTCTCACGTCCTAAATGGCGGCTTTCCAGGCGGCCCTGTCTAGGGCCGCCTCTGTTGTCAAGTTCTTTATTTTGAGATCGGACCGGAGTACCCGAGACCACGTCATTCTAAGTCCACCTCTACGCGCAGCTGACCCCACGTTCACAGTCCGACATTTCTTTACCCAGTTCTGATCATCCATTCTCTCCACATGTCCAAACCAACCAAGTTGGCTCGTGCTCATCCCTTCACTGACACTCCTAATGCCCAGATACCTTCTCAATTCCTCGCTCGATACCCTGTCCCTGAGATTAACCCCACACATCCATCTCACCATTCTCTTCTCATTCCGTTCCATTCTATTTGATATCCTCTGCTTTAACCAGCCACGTCTCTGAGGCATAGGTCATCGCACTCCTAACACACAAGGTATACACCTTCCCTTTAAGGTGGGGTGGGAGCCCTCTCATGATCAGGAGTGGCAACAGCTCTCTAAAACTTTCCCCAGCCACTTCTGACTCTAGCAATGGAGCTAGCTTCAGCGCCACCTCCGCCGGAAACTGGTCCCTAGTAGGGACCGCAAGGTCTGAGTAGTCTGTGTATCTATGTAACTATATGCAACTCTCTCTCTCTCTCTCTCTCTCTCTCTCTCTCTCTCTCTCTCTCTCCACTATCTAGACAGGGTATCAGGAATGCATTTGACACTCCCTCACCGATAACATACTGTAAGAGAATAAAAATTGAATTATTATAATGCATGTGCGTGTGTGAGAGAGAGAGAGAGAGAGAGAGAGAGAGAGAGAGAGAGATCATCGTCAATTCTGTAGATGTCAGTTTTATTTTGAAATTTTTGTTTAGAGCATTATGGATAATTTTAGAGGCATTATATAGCATTTAAGAGGCACTTTGTAGCTTTTTAGAGCATTTTAGAGGTATTTTAGAGGTATTTTAGAGCATTTTTAGGGTAATTTAGAGCATTTGTCACTTGAGGTAGATTATGAATTGCATTTCGACTCAAGGTAGAGCAAATAAATATATAAAATATATTATTTTAAATAAACTAAATAAAATCAATAAATACAGGAATAAAATATAACTGTATTTCAGAATCTGTCAGATTAGCGTAAAAACAAATCCCCGTCTGCCCACCAAATTACGTAAAAATCGGTTTATCATTTTGTGAGATATCTTGTATACAGACAGACAAACAAACGATAACATAACCTCTATCCAACTTCGGTGGCGGAGATCAAAATATATATACCGCATTCCTCGAGTGCAGTGAGTCGCGAATTTGATGCAAGATATTTATCAAGGCGACCTTTTGAATATTTGATGCAAGATATTTATCAAGGCGACCTTTTGAATATTTGATGCAAGATATTTATCAAGGCGACCTTTTGAATATTTGATGCAAGATATTTATCAAGGCGCCCTTTTGAATATTTGATGCAAGATATTTATCAAGGCGCCCTTTTGAATATTTGATGCAAGATATTTATCAAGGCGACCTTTTGAATATTTGATGCAAGATATTTATCAAGGTGACCTTTTGAATATTTGATGCAAGATATTTATCAAGGCGACCTTTTGAATATTTCTCTATCTATCTATCTATTGCCTGACGCCGTGATCCCCGAAGGGGTGGCCACGAACGAACCGCCCCCATGCACCTCTGTCCCCAGTCAGTCCCCGCCCCTCCCCCCAACCAGCACCGCCTTCGTTCATGTACTTCCTCACTCCATCCTTCCACCTCATATTCGGTCTACCTCTCCCCCTCTGTCCCTCCACCTCGCTCTCGTACACCCTCTTAGTCATTCTCTCGCTTTCCATACGTTCCATATGGCCGAACCATCTCAAGTTGTTCCTTTTCACACTTTCCAGCACATCTACCTCCACACCACACCTCCTTCTTACTTCCTCATTAGTCTGTCTATCCCTCCATGTAACTCCGCACGCACTCCTTAAGTAATTCATTTCCACTGCTCTCACTCTTGGTCTGAGTCTCTCAACCAACGTCCATGCTTCGCTTCCGTAAGTCAGTGTCGGGATTACCACACTGTCATGCAAGGACTTCTTCACTTCCATACTGACCACCCTATTTCTTGTTACTGCTTTTAGCGTTCCTACAACCCTCTTCCCCTGTTGTACCCTCACCCGCACCTCTTCATCCATAGTCCCATCTTTACTCAACACACTGCCCAGATACTTAAAAGAGTTGACGATCTCCATAGCCTGACCGTTCAGCTTCACCTCACACTCTGTGACTTCACCCCTTTCGAAGACCATAACCTTGCTCTTCCCCGTATTTACCTTCAAATTCCGTTTTTCGCACACTGTTCCAAACTCATTTACCAGACCCTGCAACTCCCATTCATTATCACTCATCAGAACTGTATCATCCGCAAACAGCAGTATAGGTAGCTTCCACTCAATTCCCTCCCTTTTCAGCGATACACCAACATCCACTGCTCTTGATAGTATTTCTTTCATAACTCCATCCATATATACAGTAAACAACCACGGGGACATCACACACCCCTGTTTCAAACCAACATTCAGGTCAAAGAACTCGCTCTGCTCACTCTCCACACGTACTGCCGCCTTTGCACCCTCATACATGCTCTTCACTGCTTTCAGCAACTTGCCCTCTACTCCGTATATTCTAAGTACTTTCCACAAACCTTCTCTATCCACTCTGTCATAGGCCTTCTCCAAGTCCATAAAGGCAACATACACCTTTTGTTTCTTCTCCAGATACTTCTCCACAACACAATTCAGGGTAAAAATCTGATCTACACATCCTCTTCCCTTCCTAAAACCTCCCTGCTCGTCGCCTATCCATTTCTCCGTTCTCACTCTCACTCTCTCAATCACTACCCTACTGTATACCTTCCCTACTACGCTTAGAAGACATATTCCTCGGTGGTTACCACACACTCCTCTTTCCCCTTTGCCCTTATATAGGGGGACTATTATGCCAGTCTTCCAGTCATCGGGTGCACTCCCCTTCTCCCATGCTAGTTTGCACATTTTCCATACCCATTCTATCACTATCTCACCACCATACCTCAACATTTCCCCACACACTCCATCTGTTCCTGGTGCTTTCCCCAACTTCACTCTTTTCATGGCTTCCCACACTTCTGACCTCCTGATCCCCACCTCCTCCTCCACTACTTCTCTTCTTCTCCCTCCCATACCATATCCAGCTATGTTTGCTGGCTCTTCATTCCTTTCATTTAGCAACTCACTGAAGTACTCCCTCCATCTTTCGACTCTCTCTTGCTTCTCGGCTAGCATTCTCCCATTCTTATCTTTCACACCCTTACTGTTTCCCTTGCTACCTTCCCTAACTTTCTTGACTTCTTTCCAGAACAGTTTCTTACTCTCCCTCCATTTTACACTCAGATTCCTTCCAAATTCCTCATCTACTCTTCTCTTACTTTCCTTCACTACTCTCTTCACCACCCTCTTACTCTCCACGTACCTCGCTCGTTTCTGTCTCTCGGAATCTTCATTCCCTCTACTACCCAACCACTCTCTATATGCTTTCTTCTTTTCTTCCACAGCTATTCTTACCTCTTCTGTCCACCATGCTGTACCTTTCACTTTCACTCCCCTCCCTCTTCTCCTCACTCCACACACCTCCTCACATGCTGCACAGATCTCATCCTTAAACACCTTGCTCATCTCCTCCACTTCTTCCATAACTTCCAGGTCGAACCCACCTAGTCGTCTTTCCACTGCTCTCCTGTACTCCTCCCTGATTTCCTCCTCCTGCAACCTCTCCACCCTCCTCACCATTCCACCCTCCTCTCGCCTCCCTCCCGCTCTCCTCACCCACTTCTTTTGTATCCTAACCTTAGCTACCACTACATAATGATCAGACAGACCCCCTCCAATACCCCTATACACCCTAGCATCCATCACAGATTTCTTCATTCGTTCATCCACACATACATAATCAATCAATGACTTTCGTTCCACCACTGTCTTATCCTTCATCGTCAACATCCGTTTCCACGTGTACCTGTGGATCATTCTGTGTCGGAAGAAGGTGTTGGCTATCCACAGCCTCCTCCCCACACATACGTCCACAAGTGCACTACCATTCCCATTCACCTCTGATGGTACCCCCCACCCTCCCACCACTCCCTCAACTTTCCTATCACCCACCTTACCATTCATATCCCCAATCAGAAATATTCTTTCGTTCTTGTCAAACTTCTCCAGGCACGCCTCCACATTCATCCAGAACTCCTCTTTCTTTCTTTCAAGTATATCCTCTGTCGGGGCATACACGCATACAATCACCCACGTTTGTATTCCTACTTTCATTCTCACCCACACAATCCTTGAACCCACAGACCCATACTCTCTTACACATTCCTTCCATTTGCTACTTACAAACAAACATGCACCTTCTCTCGCTGTTCCTTCACTCACTCCAGCACACACACCCATTCCACACTCCCACTCTCTCACATCTGAACCTTTCCATTTGGTCTCTGTCATTCCACATACATCCAGCCTGGCATTCACTAACACTTCCAGAACCTCTCTCTCTTTTGTGCCATCATTCATGCCACTAACATTCCACGTAGCCATTCTCAGAATGTCCGAAGGCATGTCCTTAGTCGGTCGTGGTTCGTCAACGTTGGTTCCGTCCGCATCCGAGGCTGTTCGTTCGTTTTTCCTTGCTTCGATATTTTTTCCGGGTGGGGGTCGCAAGCCCACCGACCCAACCTCTTTAGTCGCCTCTTACGACACGCAGAAGGCACGTGGGGCATATTCTATTCCCTAACCCCCAGGGGGGAATATTTGATGCAAGATATTTATCAAGGCGCCCTTTTGAATATTTGATGCAAGATATTTATCAAGGCGATCTTTTGAATATTTGATGCAATATATTTATCAAGGCGCCCTTTTGAATATTTGATGCAAGATATTTATCAAGGCGCCCTTTCGAATATTTGATGCAAGATATTTATCAAGGTGACCTTTTGAATATTTGATGCAAGATATTTATCAAGCGCCCTTTAGAATATTTGATGCAAGATATTTATCAAGGCGACCTTTTGAATATTTGATGCAAGATATTTATCAAGGCGCCCTTTTGAATATTTGATGCAAGATATTTATCAAGGCGACCTTTTGAATATTTGATGCAAGATATTTATCAAGGCGACCTTTTGAATATTTGATGCAAGATATTTATCAAGGCGCCCTTTTGAATATTTGATGCAAGATATTTATCAAGGCACCCTTTTGAATATTTGATGCAAGATATTTATCAAGGCGCCCTTTTGAATATTTGATGCAAGATATTTATCAAGGCGCCCTTTTGAATATTTGATCAGCGAGATATAACAAGTCATTATTTGGAAGTGTATATTTTATCATTATCATGATAATTATTTATATATTATTATTATTATTATTATTAATATTACTATTATTATTTATTATTATTATTATTATTGTTATTATTATTATTGTTATTATTATTATTATTATTGTTGTTATTATTATTATTATTATTATTATTATTGTTATTATTATTATTGTATTATTGTTATTATTATTATTGTATTATTGTATTATTATTATTGTATTATTGTATTATTATTATTGTATTATTGTATTATTATTACTTATTATTTATTATTATTATTATTGTTATTATTATTATTATTGTTATTATTATTATTATTATTATTATTATATTATTATATTTTGTTTTTATTTTTTATTTGTTTGGGGGTACGCTTGATGGAAGGCTAAGGAGGAATTAACTAAAGAAAATAATACAATATCAATCTATCTATCTATCTATCTATTGCCTGACGCCGTGATCCCCAAAGGGGTGGCCACGAACAAACCGCCCCCATGCACTTCTGTCCCCAGTCAGTCGGCGCCCCTCCTCCCAACCAGCACCGCCTTCATCCATATACTTGCTCACTCGATCCTTTCATATCAATAAATATGCAAATTAATATAAATCACCCATTAAGGGGAGATTTCCACTTGAGGGATTTTTTTCTGGACCCCTTTCTCTCATGTTTAGCCCCATTGCTTTTTAGATTTTAAGACGCTCGCCCCCTTTAGTTTGGCGATTTTAAGAACTTTCGACCCATTTCTGTCAATTTTAAGAACTTTCGTGCCATTTAGGTGTCGATTTTTTCCTGGCGAGCGATAGCGAGCCTGTAATTTGAGAGGAACCGGCCTTCGGCCGGGACATTTTTCTACCGAAAAATGTACAAATTTATCTTGAAAGGGGGTCTAGGGGGTGTAATTTTAAGATTGATGGAGGTCTAGGGAAGAAACTAAACACCTCCCCTTAATGCATTCTGTTATCATCATATATAATTATCATGTATGTAATATTATCAGCAGTATCTATTTGCACAGCCAATGTTCTTGATGCACCCCACACTACCTGTTTATCCTCTCCCCCCCCCCCCCACCTCCCACACCCCCCACCCCGACCCACCCCGCACCAGGGCAGGTACTTGTGAACAGGCCGTCCTTCACGCCCTAATTAGTTGGGAGAATGTAAGGGGAGATGGGCGTATTTATTGGCTAATTAGGGGAGATGGGCGTATTTATTAGTTAATTAGGGGAGATGGGCGTATTTATTGGCTAATTAGGGGAGATGGGCGTATTTATTAGTTAATTAGGGGAGATGGGCGTATTTATTAGTTAATTAGGAGAGATGGGCGTATTTATTGGTTAATTAGGGGAGATGGGCGTATTTATTAGTTAATTTATGTATCGTTTTAATATTTTTTTTTGGGGTGGGTTCCTCCCTAAACCTACATCAAGCTTAAAGAATATTAATACTGTATATACCCGTACATAAATACTGTATATACCCCTACATAAATACTGTATATACCCGTACATAAATACTGTATATACCCCTACATAAATACTGTATATACCCGTACATAAATACTGTATATACCCGTACATAAATACTGTATATACCCGTACATAAATACTGTATATACCCGTACATAAATACTGTATACCCGTACATAAATACTGTATATACCCGTACATAAATACTGTATATACCCGTACATAAATACTGTATATACCCGTACATAAATACTGTATATACCCGTACATAAATACTGTATATACCCGTACATAAATACTGTATATACCCGTACATAAATACTGTATATACCCCTACATAAATACTGTATATACCCGTACATAAATACTGTATATACCCGTACATAAATACTGTATATACCCGTACATAAATACTGTATATACCCGTACATAAATACTGTATATACCCGTACATAAATACTGTATATACCCGTACATAAATACTGTATATACCCGTACATAAATACTGTATATACCCGTACATAAATACTGTATATACCCGTACATAAAACAAATATTCTAAATCTCCTGTAAATACATATTATTCTAAAAAAAAAAAAAAAAAAAAAAAAAAAAAAATAATAATAATAATAATAACAATAATAATAATAATAATAATAATAATAATACCGGGTAATAATAATAATGATAAAAAAAAAACATAATCAATATATATACAGTAAAAAAAAAAAAAAAAAAAAAAAAAAAAAATCCCCTTAACCCATACTGTACCAAGGGAGGTATTTTTTAATCATATTCTTGCAAATATTAGACGATATTATCTAGCTTAGGAAGGACCTCTAGCAATACCAATGCTTCAAACCATCTCAAACAACCCATTTAAGGGCAGATTTCCACCTGCAGGATTTTTTTTCTTGACCCCTTTCTCCCTCATGTTTAGCCCCATGGCTTTTGATATTTTAAGACGTTCGCCCCATTAGTTTGGCGATTTTAAGAACTTTCGCCCCATTTCTGTCAAGTTTAAGACCATTCGTGCCATTTGGGTGTCGATTTTTTCCTGGCGAGCGATAGCGAGCCTGTAATTTAAGGGGAACCGGCCTTCGGCCGAGACATTTTTCTACCGAAAAATGTACACATTTATCTTCAAAGGGGGTCTAGGGGAGTAATTTTAAGCTTGATGGAAGTCTAGGGAACCAACTAAAAACCTCCCCTTAATACATGTTTTCTCTATCCTTTCCCCCATCAGGTACTCGCGAACAGGCCGTCGTCCACGCCCTCAGCTCAGCCGCTCTGACGTGGGCGGTGGCTCGGGCGTGTTCCCAGGGCACCTTGGTTCTGTGTGGGTGTGGTAAGGTGCCCCAGGAGCCGCCCAATGGACACTTCAAATGGGGCGGCTGCGGCGACAACGTACGCTTCGGTGCCGTCTTCGCCAGGCAGTTCATTGATGCCAGGGATGGACAGAGGGCTCGCAGGCATAAGGTAATGTAACTAATAATATATACAAACAAAGATACATACAAACATAGGTAAATACAAACAAAAGGTACATGCAAACAAATACAAACCTAGGTCAATAAAAGAAAAGAGAGCTACCAGGCATAAGGTAATGTAACTAATAATATATACAAACAAATACAAACAAAGATAAATACAAACAAAAGATAAATACAACAAAGAGAGCTCGCAGACATAATTAAGGGGAGATCTCCACTTGAGGGATTTTTTTCTTGACCTCTTTCTCCCTCATGTTTAGCCCCATTGCTTTTGATATTATAAAAAGTTTGCCCCATTAGTTTAGCGATTTTAAGAACTTTCACCCCATATTAAGACCTTTCGTGCCATTCAGGTGTCGATTTTATCCTGGCGAGCGAAAGCGAGCCTGTAATTTAAGAGGAACCGGCCTTCGGCCGGGAAATATTTCTACCGAAAAATGTACAAATTTATCTTGAAAGGGACTCAAGGGGGTGTAATTCTAAGCTTGATGGAGGTCTAGGGAACAAACTAAATACCTCCCCTTAAGGTACTAGTGTAACAGCTTCATATTGTCTCTATTTCATGATGCTTCGGACAAGGTTGAGTTTGTAATATACAGGTACAGTCGCGCTAATAAGTCATGTCCCAGCTGTCATTACGTTTGGCTTGCTCTGTGCTGTATTATTGTCTGTCAGATGTTGAATAGGGTGGGTACGGTAAGTGTAGGAACATGTTTGTATATTTCACTCGGTATGAAGAAATGAAGCTTAGATATGGCTGATACCAATTGTTGATCAAAACATACTTGGTGCCGGGACATGACTTATTAGCGCGACTGTACAAGCAAAGGTAAGTACAACAGAAGGTAGAACCCGCAGAGGGCTGCTCTTGGGCGCCATAATGTGATGGGGATTGTGCATGCTTGGCGCCGGAAACAGAAGGATCAAGATCAGGGATGTAATGACTGGTGATCCTAGTTCTACAAGAATTAAGAGTGGGATTATTAACTATATTCCGCCCCATTTCTTTGTCAAATTTAAGACCTTTCATGCCATTTAGGTGTTGATATTGGTCGCCAGTAATTTAGAATGAACTGGACTTTGGCCGGGAAATTTTTCTAGTGAAAAATGTATACATTTATCTCAATGATGGATCTTGGGGGGGGTGTTTAAGGGGAGGTTTTTTGTTTATTCTCTAGACTTCCATCAAGCTTAAAATTACTCCCCTAGACCCCCTTTCAAGATAAATTTGTAAATTTTTCGGTAGAAAAATGTCTCGGCCGAAGGCCGGTTCCCCTTAAATTACAGGCTCGCTATCGCTCGCCAGGAAAAAATCGACACCTAAATGGCACGAATGGTCTTCAACTTGACAGAAATGGGGCGAGGGTTCTTAAAATCGCCAAACTAATGGGGCGAACGTCTTAATATATCAAAAGCAATGGGGCTAAACAGGAGGGAGAAAGGGGTCAAGAAAAAAAAATCCTGCCGGTGGAAATCTCCCCTTAAGTGTGATGGAGGTGTAGGGAGGAAACTAAGAAAATAAATAGATAAACAAATAAATTCATAAATAAATAGATTCTCTCTTAACGGGGGAAGGTTTATTTTTTGGACGATTTATTTAGATAGATAGATAGACAGATATAATAGATATAATATTGTTATTTATTTTTTTATTTTTTATTTTTTTGCTCACTAGAACTTCATTAAACTGAAGAAAAAAATATCTAGATATATTTGTACATTTTTCGGTAGAAAAATATCCCGGCCAAAGGCAGATTCCTTCTTAATTACAGGCTTGCTATCGCTCGCCAGGAAAAAAATACACCTTAATGATACGAATGAGGACAAAGGAATGGGGCGAAAGATCTTAAAATCGCCAAATTAATGCGTCGAACGTCTTAGAATCTGAAAACTAATGGAACTAAAGACGAGGAAGAAGGAGGACCAGAGAAACAACTACAGTACCTCCCCATAACCGATCCAGAATACAGATATCGGAACCCTTTCTACGAACCTGTTGAAATCTCCGTGTTGAGTTATGGAGGTTTTTAGTTTGTTCCCTAGGAAAAAATTACACCCCCTAGACTCCCTTTCAAGACTAATTTGTACATTTTTCGGTAGAAAAATGTCCCGGCCGAAGGCCGATTCCTCCTAAACTACGGGCTCGCTATCGCTCGCCAGGAGAAATTTGACAGCTAAATTTCACAAAATGGTCTTAAAATTTACAGAAATGGGGCGTAAGTTCTTAAAATCGCCAAACTAATGGGGCGAACGTCTTAAAATCTCAAAAGCAATGGGGTTAAACATGAGGGAGAAAGAGATCCAGAAAAAATCTCCCTCAAGTGGAAATCTCCCCTCAAGCCGAGAGATGGTTTCCGCGGTCGGGTTTTTCCCAACCACACATAAGGGGGTAGTGCTTGGTTGTTGGTCTATATATTAATTTATTAATTTATTTTTGAGTTTCCTCAATAGACCTCCATCAAGCTTAGAAAAATACCCCCTAGACCCCTTTTCAAGATAAATTTGTAAATTTTTCGGTCCGGTTCCTTCTAAAATTAGAGGCTCGCTATCGCTCGCCAGGCAAAAATCGACACCTAAATGGCACGAAAGGTTTTATTATTGACAACAAAATGAGGCGAAAGGTCTCAAAATCGCCAAACTGACGAAGCGAACGTCTTAAAACCTCAAAACTAATATGCTAAACATGAGGGAGAAGGGGGTCCAGATAAAGATGATCAGTACCCTATTAAGCTGGTATTACACGAGAGCATTTATAGTCAACATTCGATGCTCAACATTTTTCTGGCAACATTTCTGGACTATTTTACCATCGTATCGGAAACTAGATTGATGATAGATTAATTTAGGTAACAGAAATATATACGATGTTGAGTTCATAAGCTGCCAGACCAGTGTTGAGGATAAATGTTGACTATAAAAACTCGTGTGATATCGAGTTCATAGGTACAGTCGGGTGCCATAGTCCCTAACCAACTCATGAACAGTATGGAAGTACAGTATGGAAGTACAGTATGGAAGTACAGTATGGAAGTACAGTATGGAAGTACAGTATGGAAGTACAGTATGGAAGTACAGTATGGAAGTACAGTATGGAAGTACAGAATGGAAGTACAGTATGGAAGTACAGTATGGAAGTACAGTATGGAAGTACAGAATGGAAGTACAGTATGGAAGTACAGTATGGAAGTACAGTATGGAAGTACAGTATGGAAGTACAGTATGGAAGTACAGTATGGAAGTACAGTATGGAAGTACAGTATGGAAGTACAGTATGGAAGTACAGAATGGAAGTACAGTATGGAAGTACAGTATGGAAGTACAGTGTGGAAGTACAGTATGGAAGTACAGTATGGAAGTACAGTATGGAAGTACAGTATGGAAGTACAGTATGGAAGTACAGTATGGAAGTACAGTATGGAAGTACAGAATGGAAGTACAGTATGGAAGTACAGTATGGAAGTACAGTATGGAAGTACAGTATGGAAGTACAGAATGGAAGTACAGTATGGAAGTACAGTATGGAAGTACAGTATGGAAGTACAGTATGGAAGTACAGTATGGAAGTACAGTATGGAAGTACAGTATGGAAGTACAGTATGGAAGTACAGTATGGAAGTACAGTATGGAAGTACAGTATGGAAGTACAGTATGGAAGTACAGTATGGAAGTACAGAATGGAAGTACAGTATGGAAGTACAGTATGGAAGTACAGTATGGAAGTACAGTATGGAAGTACAGTATGGAAGTACAGTATGGAAGTACAGTATGGAAGTACAGTATGGAAGTACAGTATGGAAGTACAGTATGGAAGTACAGAATGGAAGTACAGTATGGAAGTACAGTATGGAAGTACAGTATGGAAGTACAGTATGGAAGTACAGAATGGAGTACAGTATGGAAGTACAGTATGGAAGTACAGTATGGAAGTACAGTATGGAAGTACAGTATGGAAGTACAGAATGGAAGTACAGTATGGAAGTACAGTATGGAAGTACAGTATGGAAGTACAGTATGGAAGTACAGTATGGAAGTACAGTATGGAAGTACAGAATGGAAGTACAGTATGGAAGTACAGTATGGAAGTACAGTATAGAAGTATATTATGGAAGTACAGTATGGAAGTACAGTATGGAAGTACAGTATGGAAGTACAGTATGGAAGTACAGTATGGAAGTACAGAATGGAAGTACAGTATGGAAGTACAGTATGGAAGTACAGTATGGAAGTACAGTATGGAAGTACAGTATGGAAGTACAGTATGGAAGTACAATATGGAAGTACAGTATGGAAGTACAGTATGGAAGTACAGTATGGAAGTACAGTATGGAAGTACAGTATGGAAGTACAGTATGGAAGTACAGTATGGAAGTACAGTATGGAAGTACAGTATGGAAGTACAGTATGGAAGTACAGTATGGAAGTACAGAATGGAAGTACAGTATGGAAGTACAGTATGGAAGTACAGTATGGAAGTACAGTATGGAAGTACAGTATGGAAGTACAGTATGGAAGTACAGTATGGAAGTACAGTATGGAAGTACAGTATGGAAGTACAGTATGGAAGTACAGTATGGAAGTACAGTATGGAAGTACAGTATGGAAGTACAGTATGGAAGTACAGTATGGAAGTACAGTATGGAAGTACAGTATGGAAGTACAGTATGGAAGTACAGTATGGAAGTACAGTATGGAAGTACAGAATGGAAGTACAGTATGGAAGTACAGTATGGAAGTACAGTATAGAAGTATATTATGGAAGTACAGTATGGAAGTACAGTATGGAAGTACAGTATGGAAGTACAGTATGGAAGTACAGTATGGAAGTACAGAATGGAAGTACAGTATGGAAGTACAGTATGGAAGTACAGTATGGAAGTACAGTATGGAAGTACAGAATGGAAGTACAGTATGGAAGTACAGTATGGAAGTA
The DNA here is from genome assembly GCA_032716605.1 of Paralithodes platypus. Taxonomy (NCBI): domain Eukaryota; kingdom Metazoa; phylum Arthropoda; class Malacostraca; order Decapoda; family Lithodidae; genus Paralithodes; species Paralithodes platypus. Next base: position 2,545,945 of record CM064572.1, on the reverse strand, counting down.
CAGTATGGAAGTACAGTATGGAAGTACAGTATGGAAGTACAGTATGGAAGTACAGTATGGAAGTACAGAATGGAAGTACAGTATGGAAGTACAGTATGGAAGTACAGTATGGAAGTACAGTATGGAAGTACAGTATGGAAGTACAGTATGGAAGTACAATATGGAAGTACAGTATGGAAGTACAGTATGGAAGTACAGTATGGAAGTACAGTATGGAAGTACAGTATGGAAGTACAGTATGGAAGTACAGTATGGAAGTACAGTATGGAAGTACAGTATGGAAGTACAGTATGGAAGTACAGTATGGAAGTACAGTATGGAAGTACAGTATGGAAGTACAGTATGGAAGTACAGTATGGAAGTACAGTATGGAAGTACAGTATGGAAGTACAGTATATCTCGGGAAACTAATTAATTAATATGATTTTCTATACATCAACTACAATACTATATATTTAATACTATTTTAGTGAAAAGCAAATTCTATCCAAAACTCAATCCAAATAGTTATCATTACATAAACAACAAAAAAACGTAGTGGGTTCACGAATTCTTATGGGTGGGCTAGATACTTCGGCATCCGATTGTACAGTCGCCCACATAAGTTCAGGTCCTCGACGTACAAAGGAGTACAAAGGAGTACAAAGTAAATCAAGCAACAACAGGCCTAGTGACCCTTCTAGGCTGCTTGTCCTCCAAAACACTCCAAACAAACGTGATCTTATGCATGAGTGAATTGCGAGTGGGGTTTCTTGTAATTATCAGTTGACTAATCAGATGAGTTACAACCACTGCATAATAAACTACACTCGTAAAGCAGTTGTCACACGAGCGATTTTTCCGTCAATTTTCCATGAGCAATTTTTGTCTCGTTATATTTTGGGACTTTTTTTGCACTGGAATCGGTAACTAGATTGAAGGTAGAGTATGTTAGGCGGTTGAATTCTGATAAAGTGTAATTTTTGAAGCTGCTAGACCATAATTGCCCGTAAAAATTGCTCAAAAAACGGCTCGTGTGACTCCGGCTTTAGTCAATCTTGGGTATTATATTTCCTAGTATAAGATCACGGAGAGGAACAGAACTCATGTGGCCGACTGTACACTGGGACCCCCTGTGTTTTTCTGTATGTAATTATAACTATCTGGATTGATTTTTTGGATAATAATTGATTGTTTATTTATACCCACCAGTGGGCGAAGACATTAATTGGTTGATACAATAATTATAAAAGCATTAATTGGAGAGTAAAATATAATTTAAGAAAGATATATGTACATATTATACATACAGTATATAACTATAGTATGGTAACAATAATAATAATAATAATAATAATAATAATAATAATAATACAAATAATAATAATAATAATAATAATAATAATAATACAAATAATAATAATAATAATAATAATAATAATAATAATAATAATAAAAATAATAATAATAAAAATAATAATAATAATAATAATACAAATAATAATAATAATAATAATAATAATAATAATAATACAAATAATAAGGATATGGATAATACAAATTGAATAATAGAGAGATGGCAATTATATACAGCACGGCATCTAGTTATCACACAGTGCACACTACAGTTCCCTTCAAAAGTCCAGCTCCCTGCAAAAGTCCCCGAACACCCAGCCAAGGACACCCCCCCCCCCCCCCCCGCCCCCCACCCAAACCCAGCACAAAGAGAGCACAGCCCCCAGCCACCCCATGGCCATCCACTTTCGCCCACTAGGTGATAAGTAGGGCGGACGAAAGGGGACGGCCACAATGGAACCGAGAACAACGCCCCCCCCCCACGCGCGAACCAAGGGGGCACCCCCGGCCGAGTGCTCAGGAACTCTTGCAGGGAACTACACATACTAAAATCCATATGCAACATATCAATACTAACTAAGATATAACTTTAAAGTTACCCACAAAAATAATAATAAAACAACAACAATAACAACAACAACAACAACTACAACAATAACAACAACTACAACAATAACAACACCAACAACAACTACAACAATAACAACACCAACAACAACTACAACAACAACAACACCAACAACAACTACAACAATAACAACACCAACACCAACTACAACAATAACAACAACAACAACAACAACAATAACAACAACTACAACAATAACAACACCAACAACAATAACAACACCAACAACAACTACAACAACAACAACACCAACAACAACTACAACAATAACAACACCAACAACAACTACAACAATAACAACAACAACAACTACAACAATAACAACACCAACAACAACTACAACAATAACAACACCAACAACAACTACAACAATAACAACACCAACAACAACTACAACAATAACAACACCAACACCAACTACAACAATAACAACACCAACAACAACTACAACAATAACAACAACAACAACAACTACAACAATAACAACACCAACAACAACTACAACAATAACAACACCAACAACAACTACAACAATAACAACACCAACACCAACTACAACAATAACAACACCAACAACAACTACAACAATAACAACACCAACAACAACTACAACAATAACAACACCAACAACAACTACAACAACAACAACAACAACAACAACAACAACTACAACAACAACAACAACTACAACTACAATAACAAACAATAAGTATAATAATAATACAAATAATAACAATAATAATAATAATAATAATAATAATAATAATAATAATAATAAAATAAATAATAATAATAATAATAAAATAAATAATAATAATAATAATAATAATACAAATAATAATAATAATAATAATAATAATAATAATAATAATACAAATAATAATAATAATAATAATAATAATAATAATAATAATAATAATGCGATGATAATAATAAACAACAAACAAGACACCTAGCAACCATGGTACTCCCACGTTCCACTGGTTGAGGTGTGCTGTCAATTAAAGTCTGGGAGCGATAATAAACCTGTTGCCGTTAAAGTGTCGCGTCATTACCCAACTTCACCTCTTAAGGGCCGGATTTATTCGTTCATTTATATATATATATATATATATATATATATCTTTATTTTTAGTTATAGTTACCCCCTAGACCTCCACCAAGCTTTAAAAAAACACCCCCAAGACCCTCCTTCAAGACAAATATGTACATTTTTCGATAACAAAAATGTTTCTCTTAAAATACAGGCTCGCTTTCGCTCGCCAGGAAAAAATCGACACCTAAATATGGAGATGGACCGGTTTTCTGGGCCCCCTTCTCCCTCGTGTTTAGCCCCATTAGTTTTCAGATGTTAAGATGTTTTCACCATTACTTAGTCGATTTTAAGATCTATCGACCCATTTCTTCGTCAATATTTAGACCTTTCGTGCTATTTAGGTGTCGATTTTTTCCCTGGCGAACGATAGTGAGCCTGTAATGTTGGATGAATCGGCCTTCGGCCGGGATATTTTTCTATCGAAAAATTTACAATTTAATCTACAAGGGGGATATAATGGATATTTTCTTAAATTTGATGGAGGTCTAGGGAGGAAACTAAAAAAATAATGAATACATGCAAAAATCGCCCAAAAAGTGAACCATCCCCCCTTAAGAACACATGGCTTTAAGGAGAGATCTCCACTTGAGGGATTTTTTTCTTGACCCCTTTCTCCCTCATGTTTAGCCCCATTGCTTTTGATATTATAAAACGTTTGTCCCATTAGTTTAGCGATTTTAAGAACTTTCACCCCATATTAAGACCTTTCGTGCAATTCAGGTGTCGATTTTATCCTGGCGAGCGATAGCGAGCCTGTAATTTAAGAGGAATCGGCCTTCGGCCGGGACATTTTTCTACCGAAAAATGTACAAATTTATCTTGAAAGGGACTCAAAGGGGTGTAATTTTAAGCTTGATGGAGGTCTAGGGAACAAACTAAATACCTCCCCTTAATACGACGCAGAGATATAACTGATGCACATGTTTCCATAAAGTATCCATAAATTGAGCACTTGCGAGGTTCAGGCTACAAGGAAGTTGGAGCTGTGGCCGTCAATATTTAACCGAATTAACAGCTAAAATACGGTCATTATACATTTATAAACACATAAAACCCAAAATGAATCATACTCTTCATCTATCAGGAACTCACATTAATAGTCCATTTATCTTTAATATCGATGTTCACGACTCCAACTTCCTAATAGCCTGAAACTCGCAAGTAGTCAATTAGATGCCCCAGGAGTTCAATTTAGGCTCAGCTGATAAGAATAGATTGGATTATTTTCTGCAACCTACCCCGGGACATCCGTGTGGGCTTTTTATACATGACCACACTTATTCAACACGATTATAATTATACCCTGTTCCATATAAGTAGGCCAAACACTCTTAAGGGAGCCCACCTCGCTTTATTTCTCTTTCTCTCCCTCTCTCTTTGTTTTTTTTGTTTTTGTTTTTTTCTATATTCCAACTACTCCCTCTCGGGCATAGGCTGAGAGCCTTTACACTACACCGCTGAACACGGTGAGGCCCGTGAGGTCTTGTTCCAGTCTAGGGAGCGAGCTTGTATCCATTCGGCCCCATTCAGCCTACTGTTTTAAGACGTTTACCCCCATCCAGGTGTCAATGTATTCCTGGCGAGCGAAAGCGAGCCAGCATATATATATTTTTGTTTTGACAGCAAGCTAAATTTGTACATTTTTTGATAGAAAAATGTCTCCGGCGTAGCCGGATTTCTCCATACAATGCTGGCTTGCTATCGCTCGCCAGGAAGAAATCGACACCTGCATGGGGATAAACGTCTTAAAACAGCTGGCTCAATGGGGCCGAAGGGATACAAGCCAGAGAAAGAGAGAAACGAAGAGAAAGAGAGAAAAGCAGGTGCCCCCCCCCCCCCCTCTTAAAAATTAACCTCTAATATTCATCAACCCCGTCGACAGTACCGGCGACGTGTTTTATATATCGGCTGCATTTAGACGACTTTATGAAGCCTAGGCAGCACGAACAGTAAGTAGCTCAAGAGATTAATAATTGAGACAGTCTGTATAGGTATCAAATTGGTGGACGTCCGGGGGATGACCTGTTTTTTGTTATTTCTGTCCTGTTCTCTCTTTCTCTGGCTTGTATCCATTCGGCCCCATTCAGCCTACTATTTTAAGACGTTTATCCCCATCTAGGTGTCGATTTCTTTCTGGCGAGCGATAGCGAGCCAGCATTATATGAAGAAATCCGGCTTCGCCGGAGACATTTTTCTATCGAAAAATTTACAAATTTAGCCTGCTGTCAAACAAAAATAAAAAATATGCTGGCTCGCTACCGCTCACCAGTAAACAATTGACACCTGGATGGGGATAAACGTCTTAAAACGGTAGGCTGAATGGGGCCAAATGGATACAAGCCAGAGAAAGATAGAAAAGGACAGAACAAAAACAGGTCAACCCCCTTACGCTGACTAAAATCCTAGAATAGTTGCCAGAATGTAACCAGAAGGACGTCACTGGTACAGAAGGGGTTAATGATCTCCTAAACGGTACAGTCGGCCTAATAAGTCATGTCTCGGCACCCAATTATGTTTTGATCAATAATTTGGTATCAGCAATATTTACACATGATGTCTTCGTTTTGAGTGAGATAAACATACAGGTTCCAACACTTATCCACCTTATTTAACATCTGACAGACATTAATACAGTACAGAGTGAGCCAAACGTAATGACAGCTGAGACATAACTTATTACGGTGGCGCTAATAAGTCATGTCTACCTTCTGATCTATCCATTATTTCTGATTGGGACAAAACAAATCTTGTAAATTACAATGCCTCCCAAACCCAATGTCTCTCTCTCTATCTACCCAATCTTCCACAAGACTATCAATTACTCTTCAGCAATACACAATTACTTCAAAGGATTCATGTTAAGGGGCGAGGGGTCGTTTTCCTGGTTCTCCTTCTTCCTCATATTTAGCCCCATTATTTACAGATTTGATGACGTTTGCCCCATTAGTTTGTCGATTTTGAGACCTTTTACCTCATGTCTTTGTCAATATTAAGATCTTTCGTGCCCTTTAGGTGTCGAATATTTCCTGGCGAGCGAAAGCGAACGTGTACTTGCGGAGGAACCGGCTTTCGGCTGTTACGTTTTTATATCGAAAAAATTTACAACTTAATCTCGCAGGGGGATCTAATGGATGTTTGTTTTAAGTTTGATGGAGGTTCTAGCGAGGAAACTAAACAATATGTACAACTTAAGGGGAGATTTCCACTTGAGGGACTTTTTTCTTGACCCCTTTCTCCCTCATGTCTAGCCCCATTGCTTTTGAGATTTTAAGACGTTTGCCCCATTAGTTTGGTGATTTTTAAGAATTTCCGCCCCATTCTGTCAATTTAAAGACCTTTCGTGCCATTTAGGTGTCGATTTTATCCTGGCGAGCGATAGCGAGCCTGTAATTTAAGAGTAATCGGCCTTCGGCCGGGACATTTTTCTACCGAAAAATTTAAAAATTTATCTTGAAAGGGGGTCAAGGGGGTGAAATTTTAAGATTGCTGGAGGAGTAGGAAACAAACTAAAAACCTCCCCTTAATATCGAAGGGGGATCTAATGGATGTTTTGTTAAGTTTGATGGAGGTCTAGCGAGGAAACTAACAAAATATTAAATATATGACAAAATCGACCAAAAAATAAACCCTTCCCCCTTAAGGGGAGGTTTTTAGTTTGGTCTCTAGATATCCATCAAGCTTAAGATTACACCCCCTTGAGCCCCTTTCAAGATAAATTTGTACATTTTTCGGTAGAAAAATGTCCCGGCTGAAAGCCGGTTCCTCTTAAATTACAGGCTCGCTATCGCTCGCCAGGAAAAAATCGACACCTAAATTCCACGAAAGGTCTTAAAATTGACAGAAATGGGTTGAAAGTTCTTAAAATCATCAACATAATGGGGCGAACGTCTTAAAATTAGAAAAGCAATGGGGCTAAACATGAGGGAGAAAGGAGTCAAGAAAAAACTCCCTCAAGTGGAAATCTCCCCTTAATCCGGAACGAACACAGAGGATTAGAATCACTCAGATGTAATCAATATTTGGGTATAAGGGCGATGATATTTGCAATAGTACGACAAACACTATTTATCATAATTGGTCGCTGTCAGATTATAAGAAAAATCCTATTAACCCTTTCACGCATTTATGACGCAGAGGTTGCCAGATTAGCAATAAGAAATATTCTATTTCTCTCACTCTTATAATTACCTCTCCAAAAATAGTTTTCTGCCCACAGCTAACTCAAAGACAACTGCAGAGGTTGAAGTAACTAAACTAAAGGTTTCTAAATACCCCTGATGGTAACAAAGGCTTTAAAGTATCCCCAATAGGCTCAACACAGCTAACTCAAAGACAACTGCAGAGGTTGAAGTAACTAAACTAAAGGTTTCTAAATACCCCTGATGGTAACAAGGCTTTAAAGTATCCCCAATAGGCTCAACACAGCTAACTCAAAGACAACTGCAGAGGTTGAAGTAACTCAACTAAAGGTTTCTAAATACCCCTGATGGTAACAAAGGCTTTAAAGTATCCCCAATAGGCTCAACACAGCTAACTCAAAGACAACTGCAGAGGTTGAAGTAACTAAACTAAAGGTTTCTAAATACCCCTGATGGTAACAAAGGCTTTAAAGTATCCCCAATAGGCTCAACACAGCTAACTCAAAGACAACTGCAGAGGTTGAAGTAACTAAACTAAAGGTTTCTAAATACCCCTGATGGTAACAAAGGCTTTAAAGTATCCCCAATAGGCTCAACACAGCTAACTCAAAGACAACTGCAGAGGTTGAAGTAACTAAACTAAAGGTTTCTAAATACCCCTGATGGTAACAAAGGCTTTAAAGTATCCCCAATAGGCTCAACACAGCTAACTCAAAGACAACTGCAGAGGTTGAAGTAACTCACTAAAGGTTTCTAAATACCCCTGATGGTAACAAAGGGCTTTAAAGTATCCCCAATAGGCTCAACACAGCTAACTCAAAGACAACTGCAGAGGTTGAAGTAACTCAACTAAAGGTTTCTAAATACCCCTGATGTAACAAAGGCTTTAAAGTATCCCCAATAGGCTCAACACAGCTAACTCAAAGACAACTGCAGAGGTTGAAGTAACTAAACTAAAGGTTTCTAAATACCCCTGATGGTAACAAAGGCTTTAAAGTATCCCCAATAGGCTCAACACAGCTAACTCAAAGACAACTGCAGAGGTTGAAGTAACTAAACTAAAGGTTTCTAAATACCCCTGATGGTAACAAATGCTTTAAAGTATCCCCAATAGGGGCGACACGGCGAACTCAAAGACAACTGCAGAGGTTGAAGTAACTCAACTAAAGGTTTCTAAATACCCCTGATGGTAACAAAGGCTTTAAAGTATCCCCAATAGGCTCAACACCGCTAACTCAAAGACAACTGCAGAGGTTGAAGTAACTCACTAAAGGTTTCTAAATACCCCTGATGGTAACAAAGGCTTTAAAGTATCCCCAATAGGCTCAACACAGCTAACTCAAAGACAACTGCAGAGGTTGAAGTAACTAAACTAAAGGTTTCTAAATACCCCTGATGGTAACAAAGGCTTTAAAGTATCCCCAATAGGCTCAAAATCGCGTCATATGTCGGAGAGGGTTAAATGATTTGTAACATGGAGTAGCTTAGAAGAATCAAATAAATGAATAGCCTTTCCACACACACACACACACACACACACACACACACACACACACACACACACACCCACACACACACACACACCTACACATAATCACACATACTCTATACACACACACCACACATACTGTACATACACATACCACACTTACACATATCACACCTACTGTATACACACACACCACGCATACTGTATACACACACACCACACATACTGTATACACACACACCACACATACTGTATACACATACCACACTTACACATATCACACATACTGTATACACACACACCACATACTGTATATACACATACCACACTTACACATATCACACATACTGTATACACACACACCACACATACTGTATACACACACACCACACATACTGTATATACACATACCACACTTACACATATCACACATACTGTATACACACATACCACACATACTGTATACACACACACCACACTTACACATATCACACATACTGTATACACACACACCACACATACAGTATACACATACCACACTTACACATATCACACATACTGTATACACACACACCACACATACTCTATACACACACACCACACACACTGTATATACACATACCACACTTACACATATCACACATACTGTATACACACATACCATACATACTGTATACACACATACCACACTTACACATATCACACATACTGTATACACACACACCACACTTACAGTATATACACATACCACACTTACACATATCACACATACTGTATACACACATACCACACTTCCACATATCACACATACTGTATACACACACACCACACATACTGTATACACACACACCACACATACTGTATATACACATACCACACTTACACATATCACACATACTGTATACACACATACCATACATACTGTATACACACATACCACACTTACACATATCACACATACTGTATACACACACCACACATACAGTATATACACATACCACACTTACACATATCACACATACTGTATACACACACACCACACATACTGTATATACACATACCACACCTACACATATCACACATACTGTATACACACATACCACACTTACACATATCACAAGGGGAACAAAAATATACCACCCAAATACTAGATACAGCTAAAGACGTAAAGCTAGGAAACATCTGTAAGAATACATAAGATAAGCGAGAGACAACCTTCATCTTAGAGTGAAGTGCAGAGTTCAGAGGGAAACAGTCCAAACATAGTATGTGCGATGCCAGTTTCATATTACCTTACATAAGCAGGAGTTAATATCCAATGTTACCTGTGAGTAGTTATGTGAGAGAAGTTATATATATAAACTAAATGAAAATAATCTATAGTTAGTCACAATATAATACATTACAATGCACTGACAACTTCAGAAGAATCTATAGATAACGAATTTTAGCTCATATATACTTGTCTAGTTGCAAAAAGTAGAGTAACTATATCCCATTCATCATAATTAGGCCAGAAATCGCGACCTTCATTACCTCTGTAACTAACTCAAAAAGGGCTAGAACACATGGGTAATATCTTTCCACACCTAATCCCTCTTCTCTTCTCAAATGGTAGAAATATTAGTTTGATTATTCTAGTAATTTTTGAGTTACTTAAGTTTGAGTTTTATTATTGGCCTAATTATCAAGACCAAACTATATGTAAGTATTGCCATGTATAGTTTTAATGTCAGGTGAAGGTCAGGTGTAGGTATTGAGGGATAAGCCTTTACAACGGCAACTCGTATCTACATTCTAGTTTTCCTATTTCCTGAAGAGTGAATAGAGAGGGGAGGAGAAGAGGCTGTTGGAGTGGCTTTGTTATGTGTGTTATTAGTCTGTATTTATAGCTCTTCACCTGGGCAAGACGGAAGCCATCTTATGTGGAACTAAACGCAAACTGAAAGACATTGTGGGCTTCTCGGTCAACTGTAATGATATTCCTATAACAACAGTGTCACAAGTTAAACATCTCGGACTAAAACTGGACTCGACTTTGTCAGGTGAAACAATTTTGGAATCTATCCTGAGTAAGTGTAGAGCACGTATAAAATACCTGTACAGACAGGTGGGATGCTTGCCAGCGGCGACCAAAAAGACCCTTTGCCAAGCGCTTGTTCAATGTCATTTTGACTGTTCTGTGTCATGCTGGTACTCTGCATCATCTAAATCAGCACAGCACAAACTTCAGGTCACTCAAAATAAAATGGTTAGGTTCATGCTAAACCTAGGACCCAGATCGCATGTTGGTCAGGAACAACTTCAGTCACTAGGTATGCTCAATGTCTCTGACAGGGCCAAACAAATCAGGCTCACTAATGCCTTCAAGATATTCTATGACAGAGCTCCAGAGTATCTAAAGAGTGATTTTGTTAAAGCAAATGAGAGGAGTGGTCATAATACGAGAAATAGAATGTTTAATTTTACGGTTCCGAGAATCCAAGGACAGGGTAAGCAAACATTCTTCTTCACTGCCATCAAAGACTGGAACGACCTACCCCAGTCAGTCCGTGAAAAGAGAACACTGTATTCCTTCAGACGTAGCCTGAAGGAGCACCTGAACCGGACAGCTACGAGAAGGGAGCACCAAGCTTATGTCTACTACTAAATACGACATAAGAGATAGGCAAAACAATCTGAAATGATTACTGATTACGGATTACTGATATATACTATAGGATGTAAGGTATCTTAAAATAACCTCCTAGAAATACTTTCTCAAATGTATCTATTTCTTTTATCCTCCCGTTCGCCAGCTAACCTAATCCCACAAGGACTCCAATGGAAATACGCCTAACGGCCTTATTGGGCTATCCTTAGTTGGAATTATGCAAGGCTGGTACATGTCATATTTGTAACATATTATGTGGTACCAACTCTGTAAAATTCTAACTGAATAAATATTATTATTATTATTATTATAGCTGTCTGGGGTTGGTGTACTGCAGACGAGAAGGGCACGTATAAACAGGCTAATGTGCCCTTGCTGACTTTAACCCCTTCTGTACCAGCGACGTCTTTTTTAATTTATTCTAGCTATATTTAGACAATTGTATGCAGTTTAAGAAGGATCTGTGATAGTAAAAAGGGTTAAGTGAGATAGTTTGAAGTCTGTTAATTGGTGGAGGTCCTTTATGAAATGAAAAAACGTCTAATAGTAGCCATTATACAGTTAAAAGACGTCGCCGGTACAGAAGGGGTAAATACAGGTGGAGACATTAATGGTGTAGCAACATTAGTATTGCCTGAATTAGCTGGAAAAACTATTACCGCTATTATATACCTTAATTATTACCTTCCCTATACAGTATTATATACCTTAATTATTACCTTCCCTATACAGTATTATATACCTTAATTATTACCTTCCCTATACAGTATTATATACCTTAATTATTACCTTCCCTATACAGTATTATATACCTTAATTATTACCTTCCCTATACAGTATTATATACCTTAATTATTACCTTCCCTATACAGTATTATATACCTTAATTATTACCTTCCCTATACAGTATTATGTTAATATCTTATTCATTTAGATCAAGTTATCAACATAATATAGGGAAGGGGATAAGTAAGGTACCGTATATAATACCGTTAAATGACCATGCAAGTGCTCAACTTATCCACGAAAACTATATACATGAATATATAAACTATAGTGAATCTGAAATTTACATTTGCTCTTTTCTTAATAAAAGAATGGTGATACTTGCTTAGTCTATCTATCTATCTATCTATCTATCTATCTATATGCTCTGGCCCAATCCCCACTTTTCCTATTTCTATTGTTATTTTCTATTTTATTCTATTTTTTTATTTGTATTTTATTTTGTATTGGGGCTGGCCGACTCAAGACAGAGCAAGAACAGGGAAAACACAAACAAAAAAACACACAACATAAAACAACGAACAAACATAGATAAAAACACAAATTCACACACATCTAGGTCACCCAGGAGAAGACTCAGAGACCAGGGTCACCAAGGTCACTCCAGCACTCCCCGGCTCCCGGGTGGTGAGAGGCTCCGATCTCGGCAGGCAGACATGCAGCGGAGCCGAAGCCACAAGCCCGCCCACCACACTTCCAGGCGCACCCTTCATATTAATCGTCTCCCTGGGCTAGGCGCCTGATGGACTATTATCTAGTCCAACTTGCACCCGACCCCTTACTCCAAATGACCACGTGTTCACTCAACTATTCACAAGCATTCTCCATTCACTCCTGTCCACCACCACTTCCCTGCCTGATCTATAGTCACTCCTCTATCATCCAAAGCTTTTCTTACAGTCTCTCCATCTCAATGGGGGTCTTCCTGCCCTTCTATCTCCCCTTGTGTCTGACTCACATATTCTCTTTGTAAGCCTTTCATCTCCCATTTGTTCAACATGACCATACCAGCTCAGCACCCTTTTGTCCACTCTGGCTGACAAATGTTCCTGCTGCCCCACTCTCCTACGTATCTCTTCATTCCTCAATCCATCTCTACGAGTAACTCCACTCATACTCCTCAAGCAGCTCATCTCCATCACATCCAGCTTTCTTTTCTCCTTTTCTTCAGAGCTCATGTTTCAGCCCCATACATCACTGTTGGCACAACAATTCCTTGATACAGTGCACTTTTTACTTTCATTCCGAGATTTCTCGTCTTCCACATACGTTCCATTGCTCCGAAAACCTTCCTTCCTTCACACTCTGTTTTACCTCCATTTCCATACCTCCACTCTTGCTTATCGTTCCTCCTAGATATTTAAAACACTACTTGTTCCAATATTTCCCCATCCAGCCTCACATCTAGATTCACCCTATGATCTCCCCTATTACACACCATTACTTTACTTTTATTGACGTTCACCTTCAGTAGGATATATAAATGTATATAGTTTATAGGTTAGTCATTAGAGTAGGCTATATTACAAAATCTGAAATTTATTTTACATATTGAAACTATCAATTACAGCCAAGAAGGTCGTATTTTGTGGTGAGGCGTGGATAAAAACTCGCACCCCTGAAGGACATATAGTTTAGTACCGGTGCAGGCAGCATAGTTTACCCCTCAGAATACATTGCTACTCTTATATTTGCACCTATAAAATTAAATGAGATCAAATCTAGTGCCTGTTGATTCTTTGAAGTGTTCTGTGTCTTGTAATATATTATGTACTAGTTATCTTTAGCATATTGTATTAAGCTTATTTATGACCTATCAAGTGAACTACATTTCATGTAATTTTGGATTTACGCGTTGTGTTGTACCTTTTATGTAATTTGCTTCTATCAAGAACAATGGATGAAATCGATTGTACTCATTGAATGAATTATGACGAGACTTTGTAATTTTCTTTATTTGGTACCCTAATATAGACCATTAACCATTCGATACCATTAGATGACACCCACACTCTCAGCTGCAAACCCCATGCAGCACGATGACACTTTTTACTTTTTATTTTATAGAAGGTAAAGAAAATCGTTTAATGGTAACCAGAATATGATGAAAATTACGTCAACGTGTTTAAGGGTTTAATAACACAAAAAATTAGGGCTTACAGACATATTATTAAAACTTTAGGAAGTGACCGGTAGAGTACATACCTCCACCAGCATACTGTAGGCGGCTCTCATAGTTATGAACCGATTTTCACGAAGTTTGGTGGGCAAATAGGATATGGGCCAAGTAAAAAGCGATTCAATTTAGAAGGCATTCGGTAGAGCGCATACCTCCGCCGGCGTAGGTGGCTCACACAGTTACGAACCGATTTTCACGAATTTTGATGGGCAGATATGATATGGACCTAGAAAAAAAAGTGATTCAGTGTAGGAGGTGATCGGTAGAGTGCATACCTCTACCAGTGTAGGTGAAGGTATGCACACTCCTGAGGGCCTCTCTAGTTAACACCTTGAGGATTATGACACGTTTTAGCAGTTTGTATGGCTATCATTGGGTGAGTTTATGCAGTTTAGGAAGGACCTCTAGGAATGTATGGGATCAGAACCAACTGAATTATGCCTCTGACTCTCAAAGATCCTTCCCAAGCTGAAACAAATCTTTTAATTTACCTACTAAAACGCATCATAATCCTGAAGGGGTTAAGATAGTATTGACTCCCTCAAGCCCTAAAGTTTTACTATAGCTTAATTAAGCTAAAGAAAAATGTCTCATAGTAACCAGAATAAGACGAAAGTTACGTTATCGTGCTAAAGGGGTTGAACTACGACATTTTAAACTTCATCAACATAGAGGTAGCATTGCGTTTGTATTTGTATACAGTTTATTTTTAATCTAATAAAGTGACTCCGAACCTAGTGACAGATGTATGCCCTCGCGTGACACCGCCTTAACCCCTTCAACACGATGACGAAACTTTCGTTATAATCTGGTTACCAATAGATGGTGTGGTGGCAGAGGTAAACATGAGATCTATGGGTAGAGGATTGGGCTTAGTAGGAAAGAATGGTGCTGATTGGGATTTGAACCAGTTGCTGTTTGCTGATGAAAGTGTTGGTGGCGGATTCTGAGGAGAAGCTGCAGCGAGTAGTAAAAAAAAGTTGGTGTGGTGTGTGAAAAGAAGAAGCTGAGAATAAATGCCAATAAAAGTAAAGTGATGGTGTGTTAAAGAGAAACTCGTAGGGTAAATCTAAATGTACGACTGGATGGGGAAGTGCTGGAACAAGTGGAGCGTTTGAAATATCTAGAAGGAGTGATAAGCAGGACACAGGTGTGGAATTGGAGGTAAAACAGAGAGTGTGTGAAGGAAAAGTTTTCGGAGCAATGGGAAGTGTGTGGAAGGTGAGAAATCTCAGAATGAGAGCTAAAAGTATCAAGAACAAGGGATAGTTGTACGAACAGTGATGTATGGGGCTGATACATGGGTTCGAAGGTACAAGAGAAAAGAAGGTTGGATGTGGTGGAAATGAGCTGCTTAAGTAGTATGTGTGGAGCATCGCGTAGAGACAGATTGAGGAATGGAGAGGTAAGTAGGAGAGTGGGACAACAGGAACCCTTATCGGCCAGAGTGGAAAGAAGGGTGCTATGCTGGTATGGACATGTTGAACGAATGGGAGATGAAAGGCTTAAAAAAGATAATATAACTCAGAAACAAGTGGAAATAGATTGAGAGGAAGACCTCGGATGAGATGGAGAGATGGTGTAAAAACGTGTTGGAAGGTAGAGAGATTACTGAAGAACAGGCAAGGAAAGGGGTAATGAATAGGAATAAATGGAGAATGCTTGTGAATAGATGAGTGATAACACAGTCGTAGGGAGAGGGGTCTGGCAGCAGTTGGACTAGATAATAGTCCATCAGGCGCCTGGCCCGGGGAGACGGTGTATGTTGTGAAAGGCCATGCCTGGAAGTAAGGGGGGCAGGAATTATGGTGGTGGGCTTCGCTGCGTGTCTTCCTGCTGAGATCGGAACCTCTCCAGGAGGTCTGGGACCTGGGAATCTTTGCTGGGGACCCCAAATGGGCCTAGGTCTCTGGGTCTTCTTCTGGACGACGTAGATGTGCATGAATTTTATATTTCATTATTATTATTATTATTATTTCTGTATTATATGTTTCATATTTATTTATTTATGTATTAATTTTGTGTGTGTGTGTGTGTGTTATGATGTTCCTGTTCGGGTTCTGTCTCGAGTCGGCCACCCTCAGCAATGTGGGGTATGTGCCTGAGTACATACATACATACATACATACATACATACATACATACCATTAGATGATATTTGTTTAGCTTATACGGTAATATACCTCTAGGACTTGAAGGGGTAAATACTATCTTAATAAACCATCTTAATAACATATAATCTCCTAATGTTAGCCAGAATATAAGGCAACATGTTGGTCATCGTGCTGAAGGGGTTAACACTATCTGATCCGATACTTGTTTATTATCATCATTTGTTTAATTATTATTATTGAGGTATTTTGCTTGCTCTTGCATTTTCGAGCAATGTATTACAGTGTGTCGCTAGGCTAACAAACACGCTTTCCCAGACTTTCTTCTACTAAACAATGCCCACCCAGATCCCCCTCAAGCTAAATTCGCAATGGAAATGGAAAAATTTCCCGACCAAAGGCCGATTTCTTCTAGGTTACAGGTTCGTTATCGCTCGCCCAGAAAATAAAAATCTACTCCTGAATGGGGTCAAGCGTTTTATTATCGTCAACTAATGGGGTCAAGCGTTTTATTATCGTCAAACTAATAGAGTGAAACAAGGAGGTTAAAAAAGTCTTATCTCGGACCACCTAGGGTTAAGGGGGTTGACCTTCTTTTTGTTAGTTCTGTCCTTTTCTCTCTTTCTCTGGCTTGTATCCATTTGGCCCCATTCAGCCAACTAATTTAAGACGTTTATCCCCATCTAGGTGTCGATTTCTTCCTGGCGAGCGATAGCGAGCCAGCATTATATGAAGAAATCCGGCTTCGCCGGAGAAATTTTTCTATCGAAAAATGTACAAATTTAGCCTGCTGTCAAACAAAAATAAAAAATATGCTGGCTCGCTATCGCTCACCAGTAAAAAATTGACACCTGGATGGGGATAAACGTCTTAAAACAGTAGGCTGAATGGGGCCAAATGGATACAAGCCAGATAAAGATAGAAAAGGACAGAACAAAAACGAGTCACCCCCCTTAAGAGGATATTGTCCTAGCGGTGCTGTAATACATAATTGGGAAGACTTGTACAAGATATATAATTTGGTGTTTGTATCTTAATTATACGTGATCAAGCATATAATATAACTTTCTTGTTTGGTGGTTATTAAGGGAGGTCACCGGCTCTTTTTTTTTCTCTCTCCTTTCCTCTCTTTTCCCTGGCTTGTATCCATTCGGCCCCATTCAGCCAACTGTTTTAAGACGTTTATCCCCATCCAGGTGTCGATTTCTTCCTGGCGAGCGAAGCGAGCCAGCATTTTATGGAGAAATCCGGCTTCGCCGGAGAAATTTTTCTATCGAAAAATGTACATATTTAGCTTGCTGTCAAAACAAAAATATATATATACTGTCTTGCTACCGCTCGCCAGGAAAATATTGACACCTGGATGGGGGTAAACGTCTTTAAACAGTAGGCTGAATGGGGCCGAATGGATACAAGCCAAAGAGAGAGGGAGAGAAAGAGAAAAAAAAAAAGCGAGGTGGGCTCCCTTAAGGCACCAAAATGGCGTCCAATGATAAAGTTTACCGCTCTCTCTTCCTACAGGGTCTCTAATCATACAGTATAATGTATACATGTATTTATCATTCCACAGATTAACCAGTGCCTTTAAGATGGTTCACTTGTTGGGAGATTTTTGCATGTATTCATTATTTTTCCTTCCTAGACCTCTATAAAATTTAAAGAAAATAATCCATTAGATCGCCCTTCTAGATTAATTTGTACATGTTTCGGTAGAAAAATGTCCCGGCCGAGGGCCGTTTCCTCCAACATTACAGGCTCACTATCGTTCGCCAGGGAAAACATCGACACCTAAATAGCACGAAAGGTCTAAATATTGACGACGAAATGGGGCGAAAGGTCTTAAGATCGACTAAATAATGGGGCAAACAATTATAACATCTGAAAACTAATGGGGCTAAACATGAGGGAGAAAGTGGTCCAGAAAACCGGCCCATCCCCCCTTAATCAGGATGGTTAATCAAATATATTATACCCAGGCCGCTTGTTCACACGGTTGTACAGTCGGCCTAATAAGTCATGTGTCGGCACCAAGTATGTTTTGATCAATAATCTAATTGGTATCAGCAATATCTAAAACTTGATTTATTCGTTTCGAGTGAGATATACAAACATATTCCTCCACTTACCCACCCTATTCAACATCTAACAGACATTAATACAGTCCAGAGCGAGCCAAAAGTAATGACAGCTGAGACATGACTTATTAGGCGACCGTACCAAGGGTTGCTTTAGATTAGATTAGACCACAGTGTTTACCGTACCCAACATCCAAGGGTGGTGGGTACAGCGGGACACCTACTCAGGGTCACCATCTACAGTACTGTTGGGGACAGGAATCTAGGGACACAAGTAGGAGGAACACAATATGATACACTGACGACAATATTGACACACAAGTAGGAGGAACATATGAGGTACCGGGTATATTGACACACAAGTAGGAGGAACACAATATGACACACTGA